>JBBBDQ010002124.1:170000-235000 GCA_037127315.1 Ascarosepion bandense | reverse complement strand
TCTGGAAGAATGGTAGAATTTGAAAAACAGTAGCTACCCTGGCATGTACGCATCGCTCATTCACTAATGAATTAGTGCACTATGGCGATTGGGCGTGTATAATGATAATATACATGCTAAAAGTATGCCTTCTTCTACCGTGCGCCATGGCCCAGAGGTAGTATTGCCGACTGACGCTATTTCGTTCGGGTTTCAATCCTGGGTTTGAAGCAATCGGAGTCTAACCATACTGATGAGCTGTGATACAGTGAAACAGATCTGTCTGCGGATGACTATATATATATATATATATATAGGTATGAATGTAAATGAGTATACATATGTGTATACGCGCAAATACACACCGATATATAAATATTTATCTGGTGTAAATAGAACAGTGATAAATGTTTATATAACAGAGCTATAAATTTTATATTAATAAATATACATATTACACTATAGCGAAGAAAACGGCGACTTACCTCGTCAAACCAAGCGACAGCGCGTCGCGTTAATACTACGACGTAAAATGCGGCGAAAAAGAAAATTACAGACCCAAAACAAGTCCGCCGCAGGAGTCGCTATGGGAGTGTATGCAAATCTTTGGCGTCCTCTATGTGTTGTCGGCCAATGGAAAAACTTGATCGGCCGATAAAAGCAGTCGTTCTCGAAGCGAAGAGGAGGTTTAACTGGTTAGGTGGAGAGCAGTTGGCGAGATTGGACCGGCGAGTTGAATTGTCAGCATTTTCTTTTTCTGGCCCGATATTCGAGTAATTTGCGAGAGAATATTTCCTACATACACTTAAGTTATTAAGGCACGACTGGGAGTTTCATGCATTTACGCAATCATTAGGTTTATCCTCCGTTTCAGTAACATTTACCCTACAAAAAGTAATTGTAACTACCTAAAACCACGACCTGCCTACTTAACGATCAATGTATGACTGAATGTATAACTTAGAAAGCTAGTATAGATAATGGTGGTGATACAACGTTCTATTTTAGATCAACTTACAAATAATAGAAATTGCGATTTAATAATTATAAATTGACTTTTTAATAATATCAAATAGAAGAATAGAACTGCTCTCTCCAAAAACTTTGGTTTTTGCAAAACAACAACAAAAAACCTAACTATTACCTGGGAAATCATCATGAAGACTAAATCTTATAGAATAGGAAATACAAGTGACTTATGCCTTTTAGAAAAACTTATCATTTTAAAAAACCTTATTACTCCTACTTTATTAAACAAAGAAAGGAATTAATGACCACATGCAGGCACAAGAAATAAATATCTACTTAAATACTTAGAACCTGACAAAATTATATAATCCCAACTTTTCTTTTTATTTATTTATTTATACATGTATTTATTCTTTAGCAATCTTCACACATTTTTCTTTTGTACTTTTTTAATTATTTATTTTTTTATTCATCAAATGATAACTGAGTGATTTTCACTATTTTTTCACTGTATTTGTGTATTTTTTGTTTTATATATATATATATATATATATATATATATATGAGTGTGTGTGTGTGTATTTATAATAAGATTTTTCCTATTATTTATTATTGTTTTCCGACATTTTTTTAAAATCATTTCACCCAGAGCAAGGCGGAAACGCCACTGATGTGCAGGGGGTTACATAAATGTAAAAAGATTAATTAGAAAAGAGTGAGGAGTACAAACTAGTTAGAAAGGAACAATAGAAAGCTGAGAAAGCAGGTGCGATGACAGATACATAGGTGGAGAGAAAGGGAAGGTTATACAGGGGTGGGGAGAGAGCTAGAGTCCAGTGGTTAGTAGATGAGTATTGACTTTGCATTTAAATTTCTGGAGGTTGTAGCCGTCAGGAAAGCAAGAATACGGGAGCGAGTTCCACAGGCGGGAAGTGCGAGAGAAGAAGCTGCAGGAGTAGAATTGTCGTCTGCATTTGGCTAACCTAACTGTGAATGGGTGGGACCCAGTTGCTAGTCTGGTTGCTCGAGTGAACACCTGTTGAGGAGGCATCAGTGACTTAAGCTCATCCGAGCAGAAGCCATGAAAATATTTATAGAAGAGACAGAGGGAGGCCACATTTCGACGATGGGAAAGTGGCTGCAGTCGAGTCGCCAGATCAGTACCTTTCACATTACAAACTCTCCTTTGGAGCTTATCAAGAACACTGAGGAGAACGGCAGAGGCACCTGACCATGCACGGACGGATGGTTGACTTGTATATATGCAGGATGGATTCAGGCGGAAAAAACATCCTGGATCGACATAGTGACCCAACCTTCTTAGCAGTAGATTTTGCTATGGATTCAATTTCGTCACATACATAAGTGACCTTTCCCTTAACATGCGATGAACAAATCGGCCTCCCAAAAATAGATATAAACGGTATTTTCCCTTTTTTTAAACTTCCACGATTTTAATTTCTTATTCCATTTTTGAGTTTCGGTATAAACCTAATTGACTTTGTAGTGAACAAAACAAATTCTAGATTTAAAAATTTAAATCTGACTCATTGTTAGAAATAAACGAATTTTCTCGAATTAACAAAATTTACATAACACACACAAAAATCGTGAAATATCACACCGCGATGTGAAATGTTTGTGGTCCAATGGAAAGGCCAGAATCACATCCGGGAGTGACTTCCCAAACGATATAAAAGACGGGCGAAGTTTGACCGGAGTCAGAGAGTTAAGATAACCAGTAATTAACAAGTAACCTCGTTAAGCGACCGTTATTATTATTGTCTCTATCTTTCTCTCTCACCTCTCACCGCCTTCTTCTTCATCGTTCACCACTTACCTCCTGCCTTTTCACCATTCACTGTGAGCGATAACTTCAAAGACACTCCTACTCAAAGATAACGCTCACACATACGCTCCTGCCTATGTACACAAAAACTCACTCGTGCAAGACTACTATAAACTCTCTTGATAACCTTAACCTCTTAATACTATTTCTCTTGGAACGTTTAACTTCTACCAATTCATGTTATTCTTTTCTATCAATAATTTTCTATTCAAAGATGCAAAAAGGCATATTCTTCCACAAATCCACACATTTCAATCTACAACCTTCTGATGATAAAGAATAATAAATCTGTAAAGTGTATGAAGTTTGGTTATGTTTCACACAAGGCCGCTTCAAACTATACATTCAATAAATGAAAGAATGATATCCTAAATTTATAAATTATAACAACTTTAAGCAATCCGGGTACTTAAAATAAAACTTCAAAATTGAAAAACGGTCTGTTTATAATAAGCACCTGATGATTATGTAACGCATGAAACTAGGAGTAGTGCCTTTAACGTAGGATTTTATATATATATATATATATATATATCAAAGGCAGAATCTCCGACTGACGCCAATTCGGTCGGGTTTCAATCCTGGGTTAAAGCAATCGGGTTTCTAACCGTACTGCTGGGCTGTGATACAGCGAAACAGATCTGTCTGCAAATGACTATATATATATATATATATAATTTAAATAATTAGTTTTTGTTAATAATAAAATTTGACCAGTACACAGTTGTATTCAATACAATTATATTGTAGAACTTTTGAATATTCTTCATTTGTAAATGAGTTATTACACGACCTAATTCTCTACCTTGTGTTGTCTTCAGGCGATTTGCAAATCGCCTGAAGACATCACATAGTAGAAAACTAGGTTGCGTAATAACTCGTTTAAAATGAAACAAATATATATATATATATATATATATATATATATATATATATATATACTAAAGGTATTCGTCAATGTTTGATGATATATTCTAAAGGTATTCTTCAATACATGCATACACACACACACACACACACACACACACACACACACATATATATATATATATATATATATTATAAAGGTATTGGTTAATGTTCACTGGCGCGATATATATATATATATATATATATATATATATATATATATATATATATATTTATATATATATGTTTTACTGCAACTGATGCGAAGGGGGTGACATAGTAGGAAAGTGATGAGTTTAGAATTAGCGTTTTCAGGCTTATTGATGTTGTAATTAATCAAAGATAAACCAAAGATACAAAGGCTCTACCCCCCCCCCACACACACACACACACACTACAGATGACAACAAAATCAAGACATTGACTGGGAATAACCCACAATACACCTTACACGGGAATTGGCAGAAACACTAAATTTATCCAAATCCACTTTCCATGATCACTTGGTGAAGTTTGGGTAATCATTCACTACGATAATTGAGTATTACATTACCCGAGTGCAAAGAATCATTTGGATCGCCTTTCTACCTATGATTTGTTGTATTTACGCAATGAAAATGCACCCTTTTTAAAGCAACTTTTGGCGGATGATAACTGGATCGTTTGCAACAATGTTCAGAAAAAAGAGTTCCTAGGGTAAGTGAGATGAGCCAACTTTAGCCACCCTAAATGCAGGTCTTTATCTTAAGAAAGTCATGTTGTGTATTTAGTGGGATCGGAAAGAAATCCCGTATTATGATCTTCTGCCAAGTAACCAGTCAATTGATTCAGAAAACTACTGCTCACAATTAGACGAATTAAAAGCAGCAATTCAACAAAAACGCACAGAATTGGTAAACAGGAAAGGTGTTGCTTTCCATCAGGATAATGCTCCACTCACCATATTTATCAGACATTTATCAGGCTTGTAAGGATTTTAATTTATTCTGGTCCTTGTAAAATAATTTCAATGGTAAAAAAAAAACTTATTTCTTCGGATGACATAAAAATTACTTTAACGGGATTTTGCCGAGAAAACACCGAAATTCTGGGAATACGGAATCTTTAAGCTGAAGGAAAAATGGAGAAAGATTGTGCAACCAAAATGGTCCAAATTTAGTTGAATCAATATTTAATGGCATAATTTTGTTTTGTGTTTTAATTTTGCTTAAAAATCGGCATAAACTTTCCGAACAATCCAATATAAACAAGACATTTTACAGAAGTATAAAGAAAGAAACGTTTTTATAATGAATAATCTGTACAATTAGCCTTGTGTCAAACACAAACGAAGTCCCAACAATTTAAATATCAGAATGTTGAAGGTTGGCTGTTGGAATGTGGAAGAATAAAATATTTCGTTTTTTATGTTAAAGTAATTTTTTATTAACTGAACAGAATAACAAATTTGTAATAAGTAAAATGTTCAAAAAGAAATTGTACGTAGTTAAATGTTCCAGAGAAATAGTAGTAAGGAGTTAAGTGTATCCAGAGTTTATTGCTGTACGTAGCAGAAAGTGTGTATGTAGAAGATTAACAGGTTACTAATAAAGTCTGTGTTTCTTTCTTTTTTTATGGCCAGCGAGAAAGTGAAAAGAAAGTGAAGCAATAAAGTAATTGTACATATCAGACGTTAATATTTAGAAGTCAGTTGAAGTATCTTGTTGTTGTTGTTGTCGTCGTCATCGTCTTCTTCTTTGTTGACTGCGGGAATGTTGAGGATGGAGAAAAAAGGTAAAAGAAATTAGCATGAGTGAAGAAGGAGGACGAATATGTGACGCGACCTTACGTCCTGGTCAGACTTGAAGTTTCCTTTGTTACATTTTAGCGTATCGTCTCTCTCTGCTCTCATTTGACTGTCAAGACACTACGCCTCCTCAGACTTACCCTGTCCTCAGACCTCAAATGGAACCACTATATTGAATCCATAGCAAAATCTACCGCTAAGAAGGTTGGGTCACTATGTCGATCCAGGATGTTTTTTCCGCCTGAATCCATCCTGCATATATACAAATCAACCATCCGTCCGTGCATGGAGTACTGCTGTCATTTATGGTCGGGTGCCCCTGCTGTTCTTCTCAGTGTTCTTGACAGGCTCCAAAGGAGAGTCTGTAATGCGATAGGTACTGATCTGGCGGCTCGACTGCAGCCACTTCCCCATCGTCGAACTGTGGCTTCCCTTTGTCTGTTCTATAAATACTTTCATGGCTTCTGCTCAGACGAACTTAAGTTACTGATGCCTCCTCAACAGGTGTTTACTCGTGCAACCAGACTGGCAACTGGGTCCCACCCATTCACAGTCAGGTTAGCCAAATGCAGACGACAATTCTACTCCTGCAGCTTCTTCTCTCGCACTTCCCGCCTGTGGAACTCGCTTCCGTATTCTTGCTTTCCTGACGGCTACAACCTCCAGAAATTTCAATGCAAAGTCAATACTCATTTACTAACCACTGGACTCTAGCTCTCTCCCCACCCCTGTATAACCTTCCCTTTCTCTCCACCTATGTATCTGTCATCGCACCTGCTTTCTCAGCTTTCTATTGTTCCTTTCTAACTAGTTTGTACTCCTCACTCTTTTCTAATTAATCTTTTTACATTTATGTAGCCCCCTGCACATCAGTGGCGTTTCCACCTTGCTCGGGGTGAAATGATTAAAAAAAAAAAAGAGACGTGAATAAGTAATGAGATCTAGACAAGTCGTTAGATCGAACCGCATACCCATTTTCTAGGTGTTAAGAAAATTTGACCGGGGAATTACTTCAATTTGCTATTTCTAGATTCTGATTGGATAATCAGAATCTAGAACCTTAATTTTCACATCGGCTTGTGAAATTTGTCTTGGTCTGAGTTTTTCCAAAATGTTTTCAGTTATTCTGATCCATTTTTGCAGGTGTGCAATTTTACAATTTTGTGTTTCAGTTAATTGTTGGATCATATATGATTTGTATCTTATAAGTCCAATACAATCTTCAATCTGTGTCTTTGAAACACTTACATGTCTCGTGTCTATCGGAGTAAAAGAAAACGTGTCTTGACGCTTTGAAAGAGGAAGAACCTTTCAAATATCACGCAGCCAGATACAAAAGGATTTCCGTTTAACTATAGAATTTACCCAAATACTAATAATGTACATTTAACTGATAATCTACACACGTAGTGACACTAACAACTTCTACAATACCAACTTGAGATATACTCTCTCATGTCTTTCTTCCAAAGTTTCTGGCTCAAAAGTGTCACGAAGATTCAAGTGATGGTAATACACTCTCCCAATTGAGACCACCATCTTACAGATACCGGTATAAATTGAGTTTATGTTTAACTTTTTAAATAGAGTTGCACCTAGATATCTATTAAATTCTATGTGATTTTTTATCCAGTAGATATATCCTACTTTAAATAAGGTAACAAAGGTTGAGATTTCAATAAAGTAATTAACCTAGACTCTGATAACTTCTAATGAAAACTCGTGAATATTTTCAGCCAGAAGCTATGAATCTCATTTTGGTCAAGGGTTGTTTTTTTTTTGTTTTTTTTTGTTTTTTGGGTTTTTTTGTTTTTTTTGTTTTTGTTTTGTTTTTTTTTACTTTTTTAGATTCATTATAGCCACTGTCTCTTTTTCATTATAGCCACTGTTTCTTTTTCATTATACTCACTGTTTCTTTTTTATCGACCGGCTTCAACGCCCGGTCTTTCCTTTTCTTTTTTTTTTCTTTTTTTTGTTTTTGTTCTTTTGACGTTTCTAGATTCATTATAGCCACTGTTTCTTTTTCATTATACTCACTGTTTCTTTTTTTATCGACCGGCTTCAACGCCCGGTCTTTCTTTTTCTTTATTTATTTATTTATTTATTTTTTTTTTGTTCTTTTGACGTTTCTAGATTCATTATAGTCACAGTTTCTTTTTTATTATAGCCACTGTTTCTTTTTCATTATACTCACTGTTTTTTTATCGACCGGCTTCAACGCCCGGTCTTTCCTTTTCTTTTGTTTTTCTTTTTTTTTTCTACAGCTTAATCAGAAATAGTATTGTTTTCGTTGCATACTGTCGTCACGTTTTCGCAGTTCTTTCTAAATTTACTTGTTGATTCTTTTTATTCACTTATTTATCTATTTATTTTTCTGCGGGACCCACCGTCGGTAAATCTTAAATCTGTATTTCTTCGTCAATATTGTTTGAATCATCTCCCCTTGTTTGGTTGTTTTCATAAATGTTACAGACGTTTGTATTTTTCCGTTGCTTCTAATTATCAGTTTCTCTTATATGATATTTTCTTTCATAATTTTACCCAAATTCTGATTTATTTTTCTAGTTTAAGTTGCCACCGAGCCTTTGTATCTTTGGTTTCGTTTTGATTAATTACAACAGTTATTTTTACGACGTTTATTTTTACAATACAATTAATTCAGTAAGAGGAATATGGTATCCTAATAAAATATTTTATTTTAACAATCACGAATTTTCTTGACATTAAATTTGATTTTAATTCGTTACGAGAAATTAATTAAAGTATTAAAGTAATTATATGAGATTTTTTATGTTTTTCTCAAGTATATATTTTGAATGGAAAAATAAATACCCAGTGTTTATACTATTTATATTCGGGCTATTGTCTTGTAGCTATAGGGAGCTGGTTAATTTTTCTTTGATTCGGCCTTGAGTTAGACTTAACCGAATTCCCTACAGCTTACAAGCTTTATCCAGAATTAGCATCAGAAGGTTTTCATCAGAAGGTTGGTTGTCGGCAGGTTGGAATGTGTGAATTAATGTAGAAGAGTAAAATGATAAAATATTACATTTTGCATTTTAAAATAGAAATTTATTAAAAGAACAGAATATCACAAGTTGTAGAAGCTAATGTGCAATTAGAAACATTATTAAGAAGTTAAAGGTAGATTGATCAATGTTCAATGATAACGTTATGGGTATCAAGGTTTGTAGAAAATGTTCGTAGTAGTAATGAGGTATTTAAAATGTCCGCAGAAGTTTAGAGTTCATGATTGTGTAGTAGAAGAATGTAAAGTCTTTGTTCATTCCTTATTTTGGTAGGTCGCGACAAGTTGAGAGAGAGGGCGGGGGGCAAAACAAATAAAGAAGTTGTACTTAACGCGTCCATTTGTTCTCTCTGGCAGCGTGGAGTGAAAAAGAAGAAAGGAAATTGAAAGAAGAGGTCAAAAGAAAACTGGCGTGACCTATTTCCGGGTTGGCGTGGAGTAAATAAAAAAGAAAAGAAAATTGGTAGTGAGGGTGAGTCACCTTGAAGTTTCTTCTTTACATGGTGAGATGCTGTCAGCTACTGCTTTCATCTGAATAACTTTGACAGATTAGCGTCCTGGTTTAAATAGTGAAACTTCTCATGATGCCGGCTCCAGCGAACCTTTTCACATCTAGGCGTGAAAATAAGTCATATATGAATTTGCTGTTTTTAATCCAATCAGGATTCAGAATTTGCTTTTCGCACTGACTGTGAATTTTTCTTAGTTGGATTTTTCCACAATGCTTTTAGTTCTTAATTTCTTTTCCCAACAGTCTTCATCTTTGTTGTTGCTTTCGCAACTTATCGGCTATTGTATCCTTCTGCCTTTCTCGGGTGTATATTGGTAACTGAACCAATAATTTAATCTACGCGGGTAGACTGTTCCCGTTCCACTGCTCACGTTTAGGAATACTGACTTTTTTTAAATTTTGTATAGCTAGGTTTATGAGTTCAGTTTTTCAAAGTGCAAATACTGTCCGATGGTGTGAACCTTCCTGATGATTAGAATTTCGACTGCTGCTGCTGCTGCTGTCAAGCTTTGACTGTTGCTACTGACCATGTTTTGATTGTTAAAAACTTGCTGTCATGTCTCTTTATTAGTAGTTCTCATATTGTATTTATTTCTATGTTAGGCCTAGTAAGAATATCTTCATAGCCTAGCATATGCGCTGATACTTTCAGACGACTAACTGTGCAGTTTTCTTTCTGGTTCAATATTTTCACTTCATTCTACAGAAGCTGATGACTACCCCTTCCTTTTCTTTACAATTTCTCCTTTCTCTCTATACATGATCAAGCATGCCCGATTTCATTGTCTCGCTATCACTACTGTTTTTTTTTTATGTTCCCTCAGACTTACTTTTATGGGAGCAGTTTGTTTCACCTTTCAACTGCGCAGACTCGTGTACACGCCATTCTTGGACATGTCCTCTCCAGTGTTAGGCTTTACTTGGCAAAAATTTTCCATTATTTACATAAAAAATAAAAATTCTTCATTAAATGGCAAGCCAAAGGCGTATTATCTATTGAAAGTGTATTGTAAGACGACAAATATGTATATAAAAAAACAGCTGTTCGTTGGAAATTATTTACATTTATTGTACGTTCCGGCCTTCTTCAGGTACTAGAAATTTTGAACCGTACCCTTTATTTAGATCACTGGGGTATATCATTTTTATTCCATGTGTGATAGCATTTCCGATAGCCATTTAGTTATCTGCTTTTTAAATTAACTCTCTTAGTTGTTTATTCACCACTACTGTAGCCTGTTACTGAACTCACAACTCTTTTGGTCAAGTCACTGAAACTAACCAACGGATATATCCATTGAGCCATGTGTTTTTGAGTGCATGAATTTCTGAAACTTATAAATCTAATGTATCGGTTACCATTTCTTACCAGAGCTCACCTTGACGCTAATGATTTTTTCTATCATTTTTTTTTTTTACCACAGCTGATATTGCAATTTTTTAAGCTAATTATTTTCTCTGGCACTTCGTATTACTGGTTCCCATATTGTATTCATTTCTATGCTTGACCGGCTTATAAGATTTTTGTGGCCTAGCATATGCACTGATTTCTTGATTTTATGTAGTTTCCAGTGGTTTTATCTATCAATTATTTCAACTTCATCCCGTAGAGAGCGGTGATCCCCTTTCTCCCTCTATATTTGGTCAGCTATGCCTGATTTTTCTATCTCCCCTCGTGTTACAGACTTGCAAATGTCTTGCAGCCTTACCTGAAGGAGTAGACCCGTTTCTCCTTTATATTTCTTTCCACAGTTACATGGAATGGCGTACATACAGTCGTTAGTCATCTTCTCCTCTATTGAAGGTGTTACTCTGGAGAGGTACCTGCGAAGTGTAGAACCACTTTTGAAGGTCCTCTTGACGTTATATGGACAACAGATCCTTTGTATTTTCTCCGATAATCCCGTCACATAAGGTTGGCAGACCGAGGCTGTTTTTTGAATGTTCTTATCCTCATGCATTCTTCTTTCCACGTTTGTTGGATCTGTTGTCATGTTACCCAGGTAATTGGTACGTTGTAGGTTACTGATTATAACGACAATTTTGCGTTCATATGTTTCTGTGTCGCCGCTTATAACTTTTGCTCCATGTTGCATGCAGTCGACGATCTGTTTCTTTACATTGTATGGATGGTGGGAATTGAAGTTTAGGCCGGTTAATATTGATTTGTGAT
This sequence comes from Ascarosepion bandense, assembly GCA_037127315.1. Classification (NCBI taxonomy): domain Eukaryota; kingdom Metazoa; phylum Mollusca; class Cephalopoda; order Sepiida; family Sepiidae; genus Ascarosepion; species Ascarosepion bandense. The sequence continues at coordinate 223,796 of JBBBDQ010002124.1, read as the reverse complement.
ATACGAATATCTTGAACCCATTCTCTGTTCGAGATATTAGTATATCTAGGAATGCTAGTTTGTTGTTGCTCTCTTGTGAACTGTATCGATGATCTTATTGAGTTCACATGATCCAGTAGTGTCTGGACTACTTCCTGATGTGGCCAATGTATAAAAGTGTCATCAACGTACCTCATCCGTAGAGTTTGCGTTAGTGCTGTAGATTATAATGCTATATCTTTGAAGTATTCCATGCATATGTTAGCTAATGATGGTGATAATGGTGAGCCCATTGCTAAGGCTTCATCCTGTCGATATATGACTGATCCCATTCCAAAGTTTGTTGTTTGTGCACAGAAATTTAGCGTCTCTATCAGGTTGTCTAGTGGTATACTTGTAGGCTATCCTACACATAGTGTTGGCAGACCGAGGCTGTTTTTTTAATGTTCTTATCCTCATGCATTCTTCTTTCTACGTTTGTTAGAGCTGTTGTCATGTTACCCAGGTAATTGGTACGTTGTAGATTACTGATTATAACGACAATTTTGCGTTCATATGTTTCTGGGTCGCCGCTTATGATTTTAATCGATGTTGCAGGCAGCGAACGATCCCTTTTTTTACATTGCATGGGTGGTGGGATCTGAAGTTGAGGTATTGTCCGGTGAATGTTAGCTTGAGGTGTACGGATGTCTTGAACCCACTCTCTGTTCGAGATATTGGTACATCCAGTAATGCTAGTTTGTTGTCGTTCTCTTTTTACATTGTGAACTGCATCTAAGATCATTTTTAGTTCACATGGTCTACTAGCGTCTGGACTTCTTCCTGATGTGACCAATGTATGAAAGTGTCATCAAGGTATCTCGGTCATAGAGCTGACTTTAATGCTGTAGATTCTAATGCCATCTCTTCGAAGTATTCCATGTATATGTTAGCCAATGATAGTGATAATGACAAGCCCATTGCTAAGCCTTCATCATACGGATATATGTCTAATCCCATTCTGAAGTGCGTTTTTTGAGTACACAAAGTCAGCATCTTTATCAGATTATTTAGTGGTATACTGGTACGTTCTCCTAGGGTTGACCCCGAGGCCAGCGAACGATCCATTTCTTCATACTGGTGGGAATTGAAGTTGAGGTATTGTCTGGTGAATGTTTGCTTGTGATATACAGATGTTCTGAACCCATTCTCTGTGCGAATTATTAGTATGACCCCCAACCACCCTCGGTCTTAAGCTATATGTTGCATATTGCGTGCACTTGACTCTGCAGCTGTTCGCTTCCTTTCCGCTCCCTAAAATGTCAAATGATCCTTCACTTACTCTGGCACGTTGTGATTTCTGATGTCAGAGAAGTTAAGAACCTGAGGAAAAAGGGTAGGTCGTCTTCGTGCTGCATTTCTCGACAACTGAGAATCAAGAGGTGGCTAGGTGCATAATGCAGAAATAATGGAAACAGACAAAAAATAACAAGACATAGCGGGGGTCAATCGATGTGGACTAATGATTATATTGTATCTCTTTGTACAGCAAAAGAGAGAGAGAGAGATTTAAAAAAAGAATTAAAAGAAAATACAATCCAACTTTTCTCAGAGTCCACAAATTACTGCTGCTAATATGTCTGTTGTTGTTATTAGAAATAATATAGTCTCTATGCTCTCTTCCTCTTTGGGTTCTGCTTATAAGTGGAGTACATGTTACTAGCACGGTGGGAGAGAAAGAGAATCTTTCCGCGTCTTCACTCCACGCGTTCCGAGCGAGTCTCTCGTATCTCTGACGTTCTCTGTTCTGTGATGTTCTGACTTGATTTTTCAAATCCGTTGTCTTTTTGTTAAAAGCTGTTTCAATATGGTGCGGGGATCGGAATGTTTCTTCATTAAAAATCTATCCTCAACTTCGGGCATCTGGCTTAAATCACCCACTTACGGATTTCGCCATCCTGGGAGTTTAGAGACACGATTCTCTTGACTTTATACATTCACCCGTCAGCGTTAATTACAATTCCGTCCTGACGTGTGTGATCTCCTTCCAAAACCGACCGATAATTTCCATTTTCAGTCAATCCTTTATATCATCTCTCCGAGAGATAACGAGTAAGGGAGAGAAGCAAACAAACAAGGAAGAAAGAAACAATTTTAATTCCCTTTTGCAAGGCTAGCTTTGACATCTGGTCTATTTCCGATTATTATCATATCGTTCGATGTCATTTTCGTGGATGCTTTGTGTTTTGCCTTTCTCCTATCTCCCGGCCACCACAGCGCTTATTTCTTTCTTCCTCTCTTTCTTAGCTATTCCTAAAGAAAAAATATATATACACACAGAGATATTCTCCAAATATCTATTCCGGGGTTCGAATCCAGGGTCCGTCGATATTTGGTTTAACGTGTGTGTATAAAGAACACTTACAGTGTTACATTAGTATAACCAGGAGGGCTAGCATTTCTTCTATTTTGAACTAGATTAGGGGTCTTATAGAGTTTACATGGTTCAGTAGTATTTTTATAGTTTCCTGATGCAGCCAGAGTATGATGGTGTCATCTACATATCTCGACTATATTGTTGGATTTAGTAGTGCCGTTTCTAAAGTGATTCCTCTCTAAGTATTCAATATATATGTTAGCCGTCAATGATGACATCGGTGAACCTATTGCTAAACCCTCATCTAGTTGGAAAAATGTCGTTTGTACAGAGAATGTCGACTCTTCTATCAGTTATCTATTGAAATGTTAGTACGTTCTCTCAGAAAGGTGTCTGATTCCAGTTGGTTTCGAACCCCTGCTATTTCCTTATCTGTAGAAACTCTAGTTAATATGTTTACACATCCAAGTATGCCATCTGATTTTTATGGATGGTAGTCCTTTGGGTCAGTTTTACTAAGTACTCTGAGGTATAACATAAGATGAGGACTTCCCTGTAAGTGGACTGACAATAACCACAAGACAGCAGCGGCAGTAGTTACAATTCTAATCAGCAGGCAGGATCGGGTTAAAGCTCCAAGTTCACTACAGAAACCTGTCCTACGAGACAATGTCCTAGTGGATTAGAGTTTTGGTTTGTGCATTTGGTGATATAGTGATTATGAGTTTTTCCTTGGATCAGGCCGAGTGCATTTGCACTCCTTCGAAAAGAGTGAGCAATAACTGAGCCGTACTAAACCAAAATAAGAACGGGAGGATATTCCTAAAACGAGAGAAGTCTGCTACCGCAGATTAAATAAATCGTTCAGTTCAGAACGATAATGCAATATCAATCATTACCTTCTGTACCCTCAATTCCTGTTTTTTTTATTGTTCTCTCTTCGTAATGGTGTTTTTTTTAAATCTCATATTCTCTCACTACCAGTAAGCCCCTTCGGATTTATTAGGACCTTTATTAACTTGCATGGGGTGGAAAGATAAAAAAAAAAAGCATTTATTTTATGCAAAGAATAGTTCAAGGAATCTTTATTTTTCACATATAATCTCCTTTATTAACGTAATTAATTCTCTGCCTTTCTATGAATCACACAGAAATTAAACTTAACACAGAGACAATACCAATTTCGAATACAATTCAGTTGTTTTGGACTATGAATTTATTGATCACTCTGTGTATGTATGTGTGTGTGTTTTTTCCAGAGGACGAAACGTGTTACAGTTTTGTTTCTACTTTGTCATTCAATTATCTATCTTATATGAATATATGTCTGTGTGTGAATATATATATATATATATATATATATATATATATATATATATATTTACACTCTCACACCCTGATTGAGCACTCTGGGAAAATGGTAGACTTTGAAAAACAGTAGCTACTCTGGCATGTACATGCCGCTCATTTAGTAATGGATTAGAGCACCCTGGCTATTGGGCGGGTATAATGATAATATACACGCTAAAAAGGCTGCCTTCTTCTACCGAACGCCCGTAGTCCAGAGGCAGAATCGCCGACTGACGCCAATTTGGTCGGGTTTCAATCCTGGGTTAAAAGCAATCGGTGTCTAACCGTACTGATGAGCTGTGATACAGCAAAACAGATCTGTCTGCGGATGACTATATATATATATATATATATATATATATATATATATATATATATATATATATATATTATAAATTATAGTTTAGAACATTTACAAATTATCATCTACTACAAAGCGTACATTTTGTTTCGATATTGTAATGACAATATCTCATCGGATAGCGTGAAAAGAAAATGAAAATTCTTCATCTTATATTGGCGAATTATGTGTGAGAGGTAGGTGGGGTGGAAAATAAGAAATTAGAGTTGTAAGTTGTCAGTTAGAATTTGAACGAAAAGAGGGATGGGGTTAAGGAAAGAGCTCATTAATAGACGTGTTGAAATTTTTATAAACAGATTTAGCGGTGGAAGATAAGGTATGGTCCTTTACAGCCTTTATGGTCAGCCCTTCGTGTTTAACAAAAGTAAAAAAAATAAGGAAATGTATATGGAGTGTGGGGAAGAGTTCAATAAGAATGTTCAAACAAATAATTTCATATATATACATACATATATAGATATATAAAATCGAAAATCTATGAGCTCTTTATTGTTAAAGTTTTCGTCTTGGGTTTTTTTTCTTTATTACGAATGCTTGAATTTTTGTTCAGGTATTTCGTTTGTTTCTTTTTTTTTTTTTTTTCCCCTTCTTTTCCCCCCGGGTTTTGTTCCCGGTGGGTTTCAAGACGATCTCATTTGTAGTTTAATTATTGCTAGTCTTGACAGAATTAGTTCTGTTGATATTGGTATTATTACTATAATTAATATTACTATATATATATATATATATATATATATATATATATATATATATATGAAATTATTTGTTTGAATATTATTTTTGATCGATATTCGTATTTGAGTAGATATTCTGTTTTTAATCAAATAGTATATTTATTTCAACCGGCCTGATTATTTACGATAAATCTTGTTACCTAAATGTGCGTCATTTCGTAACAAAATTTATCGTAAATAATCAGGCCAGTAGAAATGAATATACTGTCTGTTTAAAAACAGAATATCTACTCAAATACGCGTATTGATTACAAATAATGTTCAAACAAATAATTTCAATATGTCGGTTGTTAAACCATTTTGTTAATCTTCGGGATTTTCCGTAACATACATATATATATATATATATATATATATATATATATATATATATATAACTCACTTGAATTAGATTTAGATTAGACCAGAAAAGAGTTTTATTAGAAAGTGCTTTGAACATGTTTGAAGGAAAATGAAACTTTAAGAGATAGGCCATTTAGATATTTTCCACGCACACACACGCACACACACACGCGCAAACACACACACACACACTGATAAAAAAGTATTTTTGCAACCAGAGACAGAGATAAAGCGTTAGTAGAATACAAACAATGACATACAAAAATATTAAATTACACCAAGCTCCATAAAAATAAGAATAAAATCGTAACAAAGTAGCAATGAAAAAAAAGCCCTGAGGAGTCAGAACATGATTGTTCAGAAGTCACCCCTATTTACACATTCTATGAACTCATCCATGGTATATAAATAATCCTGTCTACAGAGAACGGGTTGTTGGTGTTTGTCAGAGCAGTTGAACTGCCGTTCGTTAGTCAGCAAGAATATAGACTTATTACCCAGACTTACTTGTTTGTATATATTTGACTGCTACTAACAAGTATTCCTGAATCTACTAACCGTGTACAGGTTGCATATCTTTTGTTCAATATAGTTACATTTTTCCTCTCATATCTGTTTCGTGTTATTCTTATATTGTGTGATTTTCTAAACAAGAATTCACAACAATTTGGCGACGAAGATTCGAACAAGTCACTCGGGGGAAAATACGTGTCTTACGTCAGTCGCCACAATAATTTGGCGACGAAGGATTCGTACAAGTTCACGCGGAGAAAAAATACATTCTCCGCAAAACAACAATTTAGCGACGACGATTCTAACAAGTGCACCCGGTGAAAAAGGACGTTGTCACATCAGTCGTAAAGAGCAAATCGAGGAAAAAAATAGACCCAACTAACGCATTACACCAAGGAAAAAGAACTTAGCGTCGCGTACCTTGAAAATCACATAAGATGAGTCAATAACATCAAATTGGCGAAACAGATTCGCGTACAAGTCGCACAACAAAATCGTGACGAATTTTTCTTCCCCCCCCCCCCGAATCACTTTAACAAAGTGTTCTACAAATTGATTCGAACAAGTCGACCACAAACAAGTTGTCGACACTAACACCGAGAAACAATGGAAGATTTTCAAAAGTGTATACTCGAAATTATTAAGAAAACTGAAGAAAAACAATATCAATTAGAAATAAAACAGATGGAAATACAAAAGGCGAACGAAGAAAGACAAACAGAAATGCAAAAGAGACAAATGGAGATGCAAAAGCAAATTGAAGAAAGACAAATTGAAATGCAAAAGGCAAATGAGGAAAGACAAACACAACTGCAAAACTATTATTAAAATTAACAAGCACAGCCCTGGATAGGAACACGGAGAAGGAGACATTTTCACAAGATGCGGTGTGGAACGCGATTGAAATTTTTAAATACTCAGTTGAGCAAGATAAAAATTTCGGAGAGTATTACAGGCGATACGAGGATATTTTTTAATATCGACTGTCAGCACTGGAGTGAGAAGAAAAAATACAACTTCTACTCGGGAAATTAAGCACAGACGAACACACCAAATTCGTAGACTATATTCTCCTTAAAAAACGAATGATCTAACGTTCGATGAGACAGTGACAGGCCTCACAGAGCTATTTAGCCCAAAAATCTCGTTGTTCCATAAAAGGTGGAAATGCCTTAATATCAGAAAAGACGAAAACGAGGACTATTCTACTTTTGCAGCTATCGTCCATAAACATTGTGACGATGTTAAATTGTCGGAACTTACCCCAAACAATTTCAAGTGTCTCATATTTGGCCAAGGACTAGCTGCTGCTAAAGACAGCGAAATGAGAAAACACATACTGACCAAACTGCAAAACGAGCCTGGTCTAACATTACAAAAATTGTCAGAAGATTGCCAGAAATGCCTCAGCATAAAGAAAGATAGCAAGGACATTGAAGAGTCCGGAGTAGCGTACATTCGAAAGGTAAAAAGAAATTTACGTTTTGTACCCTTGCACAGACAAAACAAAATTACAAGGCCAAAGAGAAAAAATACAGCACTACGGTTGACAAGAATCCAATAAAAAACAAGATTCCCCCTTCTGCATGTTACAGATGTGGTTGATGGCATTGGTTTAAGGATTGTCTTTTTAAATACAAAAATTGTCGAGCATGTGGTAAGATGGGCCACAAAGATACGGTATGCAGAAATACAAATCAACCTAGTAGGGTAAGGTCTACTAAAGGATGTAAATAAAGTAAATATCAGAAAATACGCTGAAATGGAATTTCTGAATAAAAAAAATTAAATTGCATCTGGATACGGGATCTGATTTGACGTTTATAAACTTACAAACATGGCGGAAGTTAAAAAGGCCGACCACGCTACACACTAACAAAATTGCTAAATCTGTAACGAGAAAAAAGATAAATTTCGAAGCCGAAATTATAGTGAACGTAAAATTCCAGGGAGAAATAAAAAAAACATTAAAAATCTATGTGATGAGAAATTCAGACAAACTATTAGGAACGGACTGGATGCAGAAATTCAATGTATGGGATTTACCTATTAGTTCGTTTTGTAAAAGAATAGACTGTGAGTTTTTGAAAGCCACAAAACTGAAGGAGGAATTGCACAAAGAATTCCCAGAAGTATTTTCAAGTGGGTTAGGACGTTGCAACAAATTTGAAGCGAAAATCGAGCTTAAACAGAATGCTCAACCTGTATTTAGGAAAAAGAGAAACGTACCTTTTGCCACAATTGACAAAATAGGGAAAGAATTGGAGAGGCTAGAGCAAACTGGGATTATTTCGAAAACTGACTTCAATGAATGGGCGGCACCGGTTGTTTATGTTAAGAAAAAATCGGGAGAAATCCGCGTGTGCGGAGATTTTTCCACGGAACTGAATAATGCAATTAAAGACCATCACTATCCGTTGCCTAGCCCAGAAGAAATATTCACTAAACTTAATGGTGTAAAAAATTTCGCAAAGATCGACCTAAGCAAAGCATACTTGCAGATTCCAATTAGAGAAGAAAGTTCCAAATTACTGTGCATAAATACGCACAAAAGTCTATACAAATACAACAGGCTACCATTCGGGATAAAAGTAGCGCCTGCAATTTTTCAGCAGACGATGGATACTATGTTGACGGGGCAAATTTTCGCTACAGCTTATCTGGACGATATTTTAGTTAAAAGAGATAATTTAAAAGACCATGCGACGCACATCAAGGAAATTTTTAAAAGACTACAAGACTTTGGGTTAAAAGTTAAAGAGAAGAAATGTGATTTCTTCTTGAAAGAAATAAAATATCTAGGCCACATTATAAATGAGAATGGCAGGAAACCTGACCCAGAGAGAGCTTCAGCAATCAAAAACATGCCTGAGTCTAAAAATGTCGCAGAAATGCAAAGCTTCCTCGGTCTTGCTACTTACTATGGAGAGTTTATCGATAGTATGCATAAATTGAGGGCATGCCTCAACGAATTACCGAAGAAAGATGTCCAGTGGAACTGGCTGGAGGAATACAAAAAGGCGTTTAACGAAATTATAAATTAATTGACATTAGATTTGACCTTGACACATTTCGACCCTAGGCTGGAGATTATTGTAGCAAGTGATGCAAGCTCCCACGGTGTGGGAGCATGCATTTTACATAAAATGCAGGATGGTACTACAAAACCGGTAGGCCACGCATTGAGAGCATTACTACCGACAGAGAAAACTATTCACAAATAGAAAAAGAAGCTTTGGGAATTATTTTCGCCGTAACTTGATTTTATAGATATATATACGGTAGAGAATTTACGCTACAAACGGACTATAAGCCGCTTCTTACCATATTTGGATCCAAGAAAGGACTACCTGTATATACCGCAAATAGACTCCTGAGGTGGGGCACAATACTGATAAACTACAATTTTAAATTACAATATTTACCATTGAAAAAAATAGGGGACGCAGATGTACTATCGAGGCTGATTCCTAAGGAAAGTGAACTCTTGGAAGACTCAGTGATAGCAGCGCTGAGTGCTAAGGATGAAATCAGCAAGTATTAAGTAACAAGGTCAAAGAACTACCGGTTACATTGCTAGAAATAAGAGGAAACGCAAAAGCGGATGAATTATTGAAGCGATCTTTATTAAAAATTTCAAACCGACACTAAACAAAATTAATTATGCGTATTATAGCAATGTTCTAATATACTTATAACAGTAAAACTTTAAATTACACATATCGCGATTTTCGGAAGTAAAAAACAATAGTTTAAAACACGTAAATTTTAAATTTCATAGAAATTAAAAATATAAAATTAAGTTACCTACCTTGTACTATAAAATTTTGAAATCGATGTCGCGTCCTTACATGTATGCTCCAAACTCGTAACGATTAAGCCACATGATATTCATAACTGACAAATTTCATATGCAGGATTAAAATAAAAATAAGTAGACATAATATTTTTATATAACCATTTCACCCTCAGCAAGGCAGAACTGCCACTGGTCCGCAGGTGGTTATAGTGTGAGAAAAAACAAGGTACAGGGGATGTCGAACAAATGATAAGAGATGGATGGGAATCAAGTAGATGGAAGATGGCAATCGACGTTGCATTGAAACTTCTGAAGATTGTAGCTATCAAGGAAGCAAACAAATGGAAGGAAGATCTACAAATGGAAAGTGAGAAAAAAGTAGAAGAGATATACATTTAAATATTCTGTTGGTAAAAGGGTGGGACTTTGATGCTAATCTAGTAGCACAAGTAAATACATGAGGTCATGGAACCAGGGAAAAAAAGCTCGTCAAATCAGTTAACATGAAAATACTTGTAGAAAAGACAAAAGAAAGCCACATCACGTCGGTGACAAAGTGACTGAAGGCGGGCTGCTAAGTCAGGACCGATTATATTGCAGATCCATCTTTGGATTTTGTCTCGAAACAAATAATAAATAACAGGAGCACCCTGCCAGATAAGGCAACATTATCCAATGTACGGACGAATGGCAGAGTTATAAATGTGCAAAACGGATTCTGGGCCGACACATTGACCAAAACTTTCCAGCGGTATTGCAGTTATGGATTCGATGTAGTCATTCCATTTCAGATCATTTGAGAGATTAAAACCAAGAAGGCGAAGTGTGTTGCTCTCTAGGAGACTAGCGTTATCCATTCTGATAGTAGGCAAGAAAGTTTCTCCATAGTCGTTAAAGGAAAGCAGCTTCTTTTTGGAGGCATTAAAATTAGCAAGCCATTTTCTACCCGATTCAGTCATAGATTATAGCTTCTTTTGAAGAGCAGCAGCCAGGTTAAATTTGTCATCCTTCGCATATATCCTTTTTAGACGGGAGTAAATAGTGGTGTCATCTGCATAGATGCCTACTTGGAACTGATTACATAAGGAAGATTATTGATGAAGACATAAAAAGCGTAGGATCTAGGATAAAACCTTGAAGGACGCCCGCGTTCGAATGAAAGGCTCTTGAAGTTTGCCGGTTCAAAACAACCTTCTTTTCACGATTTGATAGGAACGGTTTGATTAAATCAAACAATCGCCCGGAAATACTGGGGCTCTGGAGTTTTCACGAAAGACCAGCATGCCAAACTCTGTCAAACGCTTTCCAGATACCAAGAGCAACAGCGCGAGCTTCGCTGTTCTTATCAAGAGTCTGGTATATATATTCAGTGATCGCCTTAGTATATCAGCGGTAGACCTAGTGAATTGGAAGTCATAATGTTTTTCAGAGAGAAGCTTGTGAAATGCCCAACTATTTAAACTATAATAGCCTCCAATACCTTGCCAAAAAAGAAGTAAGGGGCTAATAAGAGGGCGATAATCTGAGGGGTCAGGAAGCTTCACAGAGTTCTTAAAAACGGAAACTACAGAGGAGGACTTTTTATCTCTATATTTCATTTTTTGATGGAGGTTAAAACGAAACGTTAGATTTATAAACGTTTCTTATCTATTCATTATATTATCGTTCTGTCGAATCCTAATCCATATTTAATATATATTTGATCCTAATTCAGATATATATATCTCATTCACTAATGAATTAGAGCACTCTGGCTATTGGGCGTGTATAATGATAATATACATGCTAAAAAGTCTGCCTTCTTCTACCGTGCGCTCATGGCCGAGGTAGAACCGCCGACTGACGCCAATTCGGTCGGGTTTCAATCCTGGGTTAAAAGCAATCGGAGTCTAACCGTACTGATGAGCTGTGATACAGCGAAACAGATCTTTCTGCGTATGACTATATAGTCAGTTAAGTGCCATACGTGATGCACGATTGGCCGATCATATCTCGAAAAAAACATGATTGACTGAGCAGAAGATTGTCATTACTTTCTGTGGTAGACTGGTTGGCCATAGCAGGAGGGAAGAGACGGATTAATACCTTTCCCAGGGTTATTTGCGCGTATGTGAATACAAGGAATTAAACTGGAATTTGATCTCGGCTCCCCGATTTCTCGTTCAGAGCCGATATCCACCGCACCACAACGCAGATCCATATATATTCTGGAAGAATGGTAGACTTTGAAAAACAGTAGCTACTTTAGCATATACGCATCGTTCATTCAGCAATGAATTAGAACACTCTCAACTACTGGGCGTCTATAATAATAATATACAGGCTAAAAAGACAGCCTCCTTCTACCGAGAGCCCATAGCTCAGAGGTAGAATCACCGACTGACGCCCATTCGGTCGGGTTTCAATCCTGGGTTAAAAAGCAATCGGAGTCTAACCGTACGGATGAGCTGTGATACAGCGAAATATATCTATCTGCGGAATTACTATGTATATGTATATATATATATATATATATATATATATATATATATATTTGTGTTCGTTGATTTTATGATTAGCAAGAATTATGAACCATTTGCTAACCAATTGGCAGATATTTTAAACTGAATTTACACAACAGTTTTCGCTGTTTTTTACTAAGACGTGTTTATTGGTTCTAACAATACCTTGAAGTCGCATAAAAGTCAACTCGTTATGGGTAAAATATTTCTAATCGACAAAGTTAGAGTCTGTAGTATTAGTAACATTTATTCGATCTTCCTTCTAAATAGCAACTCGCAAAAAATATATATTTCTGCAAAAGGTACAAAAAATGGGTTGGTCATCCGTGGTACCCAAATGGTGCAGTACGCCTGATAGGTTCGGTGGAAGAAGATAGCAGGTGAGGCGAAATGATTAAAAGACAATGATTTATAAACAGTTTCAAAAACTTCATATGCCAAAAATAAATAAGAATTCAAAATTAAAATATTATTATGGATTAATTGTAATTACAAGCATTAGTCCTGGTATCAGTCCGTTAAGTGCCATACGTGATACACGTTTGAGTGATCATGTCTCGAAAGCGACATGACTGATTGAGCAGAAGATTTTCCCGCAGTAGGTTGCCATTGCTTTCTGCGGTAGACCGGTTACCAAACTAGACTATATAACTCAATCTCTCCTGCTATTTAACTTATAGCTGGAGAGAGAAGAGATGGATTCATACCTTTCTCTAGGTAAAGTGAATGCAACATGTCTAACTGGAATTCGAACTACGATTTCTCGTTCCGAGTTGTTACCCACTGCACCACAACGCGCATCCTGCATCCCAATATAAATAGTCATAATTAATTAATGACCGAATTTATCATTGTGATATATTTTGCATTATATCAAATATTAAAAATATAGTAACTAGGCTCCGCAAATTGGAGGAGAATGTTATCAGTTCTAATGTTCTGTCTACAAATCCGTGGTTATGTTCCTTTAATCCACTCTCTGTTTTATTATTAGTAGTACTTTTTATCACAAAGAATTTGGAGATAGCGAGCAAATTTTTATTCTGAAAATGTAACCCAGGAAAATAAAAACGTTTGATAACTATTTAAACTCTAGTTCGTCACTCACTGATCCATTCGCGCGAATACTATTTCAGTTACCAAAATTTCTTATTTCTCAAATCACCAACATTTCTCAGTCTTATTTCAGAACAATAGCACCGCAATTTCTCTGTGAAATCGTAAGCAGCTCAAAACAAATTGGTAATGACGTCAGATTATACGCTCTCTCCCAGAAACTGTTACTAAGGTCTGTTCAGCACAGTTGCATTAAAAACTACTGGTTGGCTCAGTGGTTACTGATCAAACGCAAATAATGCCTTGACAGACGTCTGCAACAACTATTAGCTAAACATAACAGACCGGCATACATGGACACGAACAGTCAGCCATATTGATATATTTCAGTTGGAGTGTTTTTTTTTTGTTTATTTTTTTATCAAGGTTCAGCATCTTTTTTGCATCAAATTCAAATTGAAATGCAAAGACAACGAAGCTAAAATTACAAATTCAAACGTATATAAAATCAGGAATCTGTCTGATTTCAGTGGCTGACAAGAAAAGCAAGAATCATTCGCACCACGAAATTAAAACGCGACTGTCTATTTCGGCTGCGTTTTTTTTTTTTTTTCATCTTTTTTTCTGCTTTAAATAATGTAAGGGCAAATGAAAAAAACCTTAAGCCTATTTTCTCTTCTTTGAAACTGAAAAAAACAAACAAAACATGTATAAACGCGGTGTTTCTGCAATTACATTGAAAGTAGAAAAACAGAATCAGAAAAATAGAAATTGTCCCAAAGCCATCAAGTGTCTCTTTGCTAATTCTTCATGGCATGAATCTGAAAACAATGTCACGGGAAATTTTGAGAATAAAACCATGACGTGAGTAGTTTGGGATTTTAGCGATGTTTTGTTGTTGATAACATCGGGCTTCAGGCGACAAACGAAGAGGAAAAGTTTTAAAGTTGTTGGAATTTTCTATTTGAAAATCACTGAAAAAAGACAATAAAACAAAACTTTGACATTTATTTACTATAGTAAACAAATCAACATTCAAGTGTATTCGGGAAAAAGTGATGTTATTTTGCATATAATTTTGTGATAGATAGATAGATAGATAGATAGATAGATAGATAGATAGATAGATAGATAGATAGATAGATAATGAAAAGACTTAGATAGATAGATAGATAGATAGATAGATAGATAGATATATAGATAGATAGATAGATAGATTTTAAAGGTATGCTAAATGTATGGATTGAAGTGCTCAATATCAGGAATACAGAATATGGAAATATAAAGTGGATATTGGAGTCAACACTCGGCGGCGAGATTCTGTTTACTACTTAAACGCAATCTTTAGTCCAGATAGATAGATAGATAGATAGATAGATAGATAGATAGATAGATAGATAGATATGAACAGCCTGAGATAGATAGATAGATAGATAGATAGATAGATAGATAGATAGATATAGAACACACTGAGATAGATAGATAGATAGATAGATAGATAGATAGATAGATAGATATGAACAGCCTGAGATAGATAGATATTAACAGCCTGAGATAGATAGATAGATAGATAGATAGATAGATAGATAGATAGATAGATAGATATGAACACACTGAGATAGATAGATAGATAGATAGATAGATAGATAGATAGATAGATAGATAGATAGATAGATAGATAGATAGATAATGATGCCAAATCCGTGAATGGCGAGAATAATCCAAGACGATTTTCTAAATGAAAAATATCAAGTGTTAGATTTGTATAGAGAGCTCGATGAATGTTATCCAGAGCAATATGATGTAGTCTGATTCTATTTTACATATCGATGTTATTTACATTGTTCTGTTTTTATCCTGAGTTCACAAACATACATTCTTCTATTACAGAAACTTTATAATGTTCAACACTCACAATTCACACATGCAGCTTATAGGAGTAGATCGGTTCGCTTATCGTCCGTTCACTCCACTCTCGTCAGTATTTTCACCCTTCTCTTACACACTTCCTGACACCCCCTAAAACATGTCACTCTTTCTCATAATTTTCCTTCTATGTAACTCCCTGCAAAACAGTGGCAGTAAAATGCCTTGTTTGGGGCGATATGATTATAAAAAAAATAGGATTGGGTTTCCTGTTAGTTCTAAAGTTTACTTAAACTCTATATTTTTGATGTCTCCACCTAAGCTAGAAAACTTCATTTGCTATTTATTTTTCATTGACTTTTTCCTCAGTAGGTTTGACTATCGTCCAGTTCACACTCCTCCCCGGTCTTTTGAGCATGAATAGAGTTTTTCCCTTGTTTCCTGTTTAGGATTCGGTTTCCGATTTCTTCTAAAGTTTTCTCATTCTCTTTTACGCCATTTTGCATTTTATTGACATTATTACCTTTACTTGCGGTAAATTGATTAAAAAAAGATGAAAATACATAAACACCTTCGAGACAAATCACTGGACATATTCTCTGTGTTCCTCTATCATCTGATATAGTAAACTACGAGAATTGCTTTAAATTATTACTATGCAAAACCTATACTTTTAGTGTCATTTAAGTGCCATACGATCATGGCCAATCAGTTAAGGACCATACGATCTTCGGCGATCATGTCTCTTTTGAGATATGACCGCCCAAAATCGTATGGCCCTTTCAAAACATGATTGACTAGGCAGGGACATAACTGACTAAGCAGAAGATTTTCCCGCAGTAGTTTGGCATTGCTTTCTGAAGTAGGCTGGTTGCCAACCAAGGCTATAGAACCCAATCCTGCTACTCAATTCATAGATCGAGGGACAAGAGATGAATTCATAACTTTCCCTAGGGTAACTGGGCTCAAGCGAATGCAAGGAATTCAACTGGATTCGAAATCGACTCTACAATTTCTCATTTGCTTTAGTGTACTGCTATAGAAATGAACAATAGGTCAATAAATAATGATGAGCCATTTCTCGTGTTAAACGACCATAAGACTGTTGTTTATATCCCAACATGATTTTGTCTTAGAGGTCTTCTCCATAAATATAAAAATGTTCAAGGAATATATATATATATATATATATATATATTAATTATTATTACTGAGGAACATGTACAAACTACTACAAAACTGTACAATTTGTTTTGACATTGAAAAAACGATGTCTCATCAGGTAGTTAATAATGATTAATAATAATTTAATATCTGTTGGTTGTTTCGTTATTGGTTTGTTTAACCAGAATATAGATCTTCTTTTGGGTTATTTAACCAGAATATAGATCTTCTTTTGGGTTATTTAACCAGAATATAGATCTTCTTTGGGTTATTTAACCAGAATATAGATCTTCTTTTGGGTTATTTAACCAGAATATAGATCTTCTTTGGGTTATTTAACCAGAATATAGATCTTCTTTGGGTTATTTAATGCTGAAAATCAGTTTGTCTGTTTTTTGTTTTAAGTTGTTTGTCTTCAAGTTTTTAATTGCTTTCGAGGTTGTTTGCCTTCAGACTTTTAATTGCTTTCAAAGATTTTGTCTTTGAACTTTTAATTGTTTTTAAAGTTGTTTGATCGAAGTTGTTTGCCTTCAACCTCTTGGTTGCTTTCGAAGTTGGTTTGTCCTCAAAATTTTAATTGCTTTCAAAATTGTTTGTCCTCAAATTTATTTGCTTTCAGATTGTTTGCCTTCTAATTTTTAATTGCTGATCACAGTTGTTTCTTGGTCACAAGGTTATACTGGAAACAATACACAGCCCCACGCACAGTTGCGAGGGAGCAGGGTGCCCATGTAATATCTGTACATGTTCTAAAGTAATAATTAATTAATAATAAATATTCATTGCTCTAGTTTTATATTGAGCACTGTTTTAAATTAATGTTTTGAACGTTGCAATTATTTTCTTCGTGTGTGTGTGTGTGTGTGTGTGTGTGTGTGTGTGTGTGTGTGTGTGTGTGTGATGAAGTAAGTAAAAACAAATCGGTCATCCTTGTCCATGTTTTGCTCTTTTTACAAAAAAAAAAATAAAACTCCGACAAGGAAATTACATTTTAATCATCCGACTGTTTTTTTTTTTACACATTTCAGCTTACAAACAATAAGTGTTCTTTGGAATTTACTTAAATTATTTGCCAATTGTCCCAGTATAAAAAGAATATATACAGTATATTCATAATTGATGGATCAATAATTAAATCAAAGAAACATTTGTTTACAGCACAAAAAAATGGCAAGGAAACACTACAGCCTTTTTAAGCTAAAGGCATGAGAAGTAATCAAATCAAATTTGGTTTAAAACCAAACTTAAAAGAGTATAATCAAAAAATCGTGAAACACGTTTATCACATTTTGTGTGTTGACTATTAAGTTAATCGAAAAATATTCCCTGAAGATAGAATAAAACTTTTGTATTCAAATATATCAGGATAAACAAAAAATACTATCCGATTTTAGAAGGAAGCTTTTTTGCGTTCTAATGCATTAGGTTGCTCTGAAAAAATTATTCTAATCTATTAGTATAATAGTTTCACAAAAATTCCCGTCTATTATAATAAAAACCGTTCTCCATATATATATATATATATATATATACACCTTCTGTCATAAATGACGAAAAAATATATGCAAATAAATGCACAATGGTCATTATTATAATAGAGAGGATATATATGTTTTCCTCCTGGAACAGTCATGGGGAGAGAGACAATAGCGAGACACCGTCGACTCAATTTATATATGGATCTACAGAAGGATGCTGCGAATACTATGAACTGAACCTGTGAACGACGACGACGTTTTAAAGAAAATAGAAACAACAGAGACACTTATACATATAGTCGGAAAAAGAGAATTCACTCTTGTAGGACATATGATGAGAAAAGCGGACTTATAAAAATTTCCCCTCACAGGGCATATTGAAGGCAAGAAGGACCGCGAATAACCTACCTAATGAGCTTGTCTAAATGCATGGCAGAACTGAGTTTAGAAAAGAGAGCAAACTGACAAAATTTACCAAGATCTACAAGGAACAGCAGGAAATGGTGGAGAAGTCATGAAGTGACTCTACGTTCTCTAGTCCAAGTTAAAAGACGTGGACCAACAGTTGTACCATTGCTGGGCTATGTTCACCGTCTCAATATAGTCTTACATTTTATATGAATATTTGTGCATAAGCATAAGAGTGTATTTTTGCGTGAGCGTGCGTGTATGTGCTTATTTTTTCTGGGGAACTATCTCAAGATTCAAGTAATGGGGAATATTTTCTGAAAGAGATTTATGTCTTGATATTTCTTCAGCAGTAATGGAAATAACGATGTCGATTCTAATTTTAAGTGTGGAAAATATTTGCATATGTATGAAAATTTTCATTTTTAAGTTTAGAAATCTGCATGTCTCACATTAATCATGGTTCAGGGAGAGAAAAATAGTAAGAACGATTTCTTTGCCGCTTTTTAATCTATTCACTACAAAGAATATTTTTAACGTTTTAGAATCACAGATCAGAACAAAATGAGTTATCGGCTGCGGCGACGAGCAGATTAAAAATCTCTAAAACATAAATAACAAGTTTTATTTTCTTCTCAAACAAACCAAGACTCTAGAAAGTAAGTTTTCAACTAATGAACCATTATACTTGAAGCCAAATAATCTATTTTAATTTTTCTTATTTTTGTTAAACTGTTTACTTCCTTAGTCTTCATTTATTTCTTTTAGAGTAGTTTTTTATCACATTATCCTGTTCCGTTTCTTTTCTTTCTTTGACACTTTTGCATTGATTGGAGATGTCAAATCACGGATGACATCCTTTATTTGTCGAAATAACAAAATGAATCCCAAACGAATGACCAGAAACATGATTTCTTTTCTTTCTTCACAAGAAAAGGTCAGGTAAATGAATACAAAAGAAAAGCTCACAAAATAAAAATTAATTTTAAAAAAAAAGTCTTTTCACTAAATTAGCTGAAGTGTCATCGAAATGAGTTCGAGAAACATTGTCAAATGGCAGCGAGCCGAGAAGCAGAATTAGTCGAGACAAATGCGTCAAATTGAAAATCAATGTGTCCTATTGGCAAATCCTTAGTGCACAACCAAAGAGCACACAGGCTTTTTTTTTCTTTTCATTGTGTAGGTGCGCCTCAAGATGGAGGAACAGGCAGAGGTTGCTTGAAGATGTGAACGCGGACAACGATGGCAGACGACACTGGAGAGAAGAAAGAGAAGATGAGGCATTGTCTAATCAATTAAAAAAAGTCTTATTGAAAGAAATAAAGATAATTCTTAAAGATCGTTACCAAACCTTTGCAGGCATTAACCCATTTAGATTCATTTTTTTGTTTTCTCCGATGCAAGAATAAATGTGCGTTTGTGACTAAAACTAACATAAATGTGGCAATAATAATTAAGCGAAAAGCTAGAGACGAAGAACTGTCTTCTACGCTAGAACATTTGGTTTTAATTGAACATTGCTTGAATTGGTACGTGACAGATAAAACCAACTGCAATGAAGCATCCTAGTTATATAATTGGTCAGCAAGCTGAATTTGTGTGGTCCTGGGTATGACGGTAAACTGCATCCGGCAGCATGGCCTCTGATTAAAAGGTTGTGAGGATCATGGAACCACATCTTAATTGCTGTTGTTCCCAGGTCCACTCTGACCCGGGGTGGTACACCTGTTAGGGTCCCAGCTATGGGTAAATAGTTAACCCCCAAACTGGAGTCAAAACACTGTGAAAGTATAAAAATACACTTTTATAGAAATATATATAAATATAAAAATAGACTTTTTTAGAAAAATATACATTTTTGAATGAAAAATATTACCAACAATACATTTTGTAGAGAAAAAAAATTACCATTACACATATTTGAATAAAAAAAAATATTGGTTTCATACATTTTTGAAGGAAAAATTATTACCAGCAATACATTTTTAATACAAAACTAAAAGGCATCTTCAATTTCTTAAAATAAAATAAAAATAAAAACTTATTTCCTCAAAATCTGACTAAATCAACCTTCTTACTATAACCGAACATTATAAAAATATCTTTAAACTCTACCTTTTTGGCATTAAATAACCTGCAGAGGTTATTATGCCGTTAAACAAGACTCAAAGTCAAACTGATTTTGTAGGTTACTAGTGGGGAGTCCGAGCCCCCAGTGGTTTCGCTGTAATCCTGACCTTGTGCCCAAACTAAATTACAATTCCTAAATAACAGAAATTTCAATCTTTGAATTTTATGATTATTCTGAAGATAAACCTAAATAAAACGTAAGATGTACAGGAAATAGATTAGAAAATATTTATCGTAATTTTTTTTTAATTCCTTATCTACCGAACACTATAGAGGCTAATCTACTATTATTTTAATAACAATAACAACCAGATACCGAACTTTACTCTGAGTTTCACACCTACAATGATCATCACATGCCTATGATTTTAACCGACTGATAATTGGGGTTTTAATAACTGCAGATGTGCGTGGGTGGTGCAGTGGATATCGGCTCGAAACGAGAAATCAGAGAACAGAGTTGAATTCGTTGGATTCACTTACGCGCAAATACCTTTGGGGAAAAGTATGAATCTGTTGCTTCTTCCACCAGCTATGGGTTAAATATGTGAAGTAAAGTGTACCCTTGACTGGTGGGAGACCTGAGACATTTAACGTTGGAGTAATTAAAACATCACCAAGCAGAATAACTTGGAAGCCGGATGATTCTGGACACTGGGAAGCCGTACATCTTTGAAACGCTGAGATGTTTTTTGTTTTTTGTTTTTTGTTTTTTTTTGTTTTTTGGTTGTTGTTTTTTTGTTTTTTGTTTTTATCAGTGATAGTAAAAGTAGATTGGCATTAAGTCAAACGTTTCATGATTAATCCAATTTAGGGTGGGTACCGGTCACTCACCGGATGAGATGTGCTTTGTAGTGTAGTGGATATCGGCTCTAAACGAGAAATCGGAAAGCCGAGTTCGAATTCCAGTTGAATTTCTCGCATTCGCTACGCACAAATACCCTTAAGAACGGTATTAATCCGTCTTTCTCCTTCAGTTATGGATTAAATAACAAGATAGACTAGGCTTTATAGTCTTGGTTGGTAACCATTCTACAGCAGAAATTAATGGTAACCTACTGCGGAAAAATCTTTAGCCCAGAATCAATCATATGACTTTCAAGATGTGATCACCCAACCACGTAAATGCCTGATTGCAGTTTTACATTGAAACACATAGTTACTGTTATAGGCTGCTGTTTCTAGGCGTACTTCTGATTGGATGTGAGGGTGGTATAATGGATAATGGCTTGCAATTAAAAATCGGAGAGCCGTATTCCATCTCCAGTCCGATTCGCTATATTCACTTATACGCAAATACTCTTTGGGTTGATTAGTCGTCACTCATCTTCAAAACATTCTTGAAATCTAAAAATATTTTCTGGCTTTAAATAATGTGAAAAGGTTTTATAAACCGTAAAAAAACAAATCAAATATTTTTGTCTTAGTCGCGTTTGGCATTCCGGGTTTCTTTTGGCAATAGGCACCGAGTATTGTTGGTTTTTGAGAAAGTAGGTTCCTGTCTCACTTTTTTTAAGCATTATATAAGTAGGTTTTTTTTGCTTTGTTTTTTTTTGTTTTTTGTTTTTTTGTTTTGTTTCTTTTTTTTTTTTTTTTTTTTTGCACTTTCCTATTACATTTAAATAGGATAAGAACTTACGGCTATATTACTGTGAAACACAAACTCCCTTGCGATCAGTGAAATTAAGCAACGGTGAGCTTATTCAGTACTTAGATATGTGACCGCTTGGGAATACTAGGTATGAATCCGTTTGGAAAAGGCATGAAATCACCTCTTTCTCCCCCAGTTATGGTTAAATGCAGGACCAGTATCGATACTTCATTATTATCTCCAAAATATTCTTGCAATCTAAAAATATTTCCTGTCTTTAAATAACTTGAAAAAGGTTGTTAAACCGTAGAAAACGAACCAATCATCAGTTCAAATAGGAATATTCTGATTTTGTTTTAGTACAGGTGATTTGTTTAAATCTATTTCAGGTTACACATTTTGTTATAAATCTCGTCTCCTGGGTGAATATATTGATGACTGATTTCGTCCGGTGTTGTGCGTCAATAGTCCCACCCATTCCAAAGAAGTATAGACACATATAATTGGAATTTTAGCTTTGTATTTTTTTAATATTCAAAATATATATCGTATGCTAAAACTAAACGCTTCTGCTCGTGTATATATGTATGGTAGATCGGAATTTACTAAAATTAGTTTCATCTTCAAATTCAAACCGAGTGTTCACTTTCACACAAATGCTATCGTGAACTCAAGTTAGCACGACCATCGACGACTTCTAAAAGGAAGCCGTCTACCCAATTTCACTCACATAACTTGAGTCAACCCATGGTATGGTTTTCAGGTACTTTCCAAGAGTGCCACACGCTGGGATCGTCTCTTCCAGACCGATAACATCAAGACGTTGCCGTCGTAACATATTGACCATGTTGAGATTCGAACTTGAGCTTCATGGTCAAAAAGCAAATGTTCTAACCATAGATATGTATAAAATTTATATATATATATATATATATATATATATATATATATATATATATATATAAAATTTGGATGCAATTTTACAATGAAATCAGATGTAATTATTTTTTCATAGCACTATAGAATAGATATTCCAAATCCCAAATATTTAAGTGTTCTTATAAATTTTTTAAAAAAATTACTATATATATATATATATATATAGTAATTTTTTTAAAAAATTAATAAGAATTAATAATATATATATATATATATATATATATATATATATATATATACATATATATATATATTATGATTGAGCTCTTTAGAGAGGAAGATTTTAAATATAGTTACCACTTCTGAGATTTACGTGTTACTCTTCATTAATGAATTGAGTTATCTCGGTGGCTAGCGTCTGTATACACCGCATATATATAACACGCTTAAATTTCCTCCTCTCTCATTCCGACTGACACCAAATCGGTCGAGTTTTGATCTCAGCTAGAAGCAAGTGGTTGTCTAGCCACATTGATGAGCTGTGATACAGCGAAATAGGCTTGTATGTGGATATATATATATATATATATATAAGGAAGTTTAAGCAAGTGGGAGAGAGATCTTCACTTTGCACAATAGGAATGCACGAAGAGAGGTGGGAACTCAACTACACTAGCAAATGACCTGTCACTGTCACTCACGACTTGGCATTCTTAGTGATTTCTTAAAAATGCTTTTAATTTTTTACGGCATCGACCTTCAGAGTTTGGTAAAGGAGGCTACTGACAGCCTTTCTTGATGCCACAAAATATTTCAGGTGACCGCTTCACTAAATCGATCGATAAAATCAATGATTTGGAAAGAAGCCAAGACTGAAAACGTAGCACGCCGTTCAGCTAAAAACCCCGCTCCTGTAGAAGCTTTGAAAATTGTTTCAGATTGTCACGCCAATAGCTAAAATTAATCACGAATCTTTGTTCGCGAGATATGCTCTCATTACCAATTTTAAAATTTTAAAAATAGTTTTCACTTCTGCGATATATGCTTACTCTCCAGGAATGAATTGAGTTCTTTCGGTGACTGGCATGTGTATACACTCTTATATACAGCAAGTTAAAATTTCCATTCTCAGATTCCATGCGCCTGTGGCTTAATGGGGTAGCGACTCCGACTGACACCAAATCGGTCGAGTTTCGATCCCGGCCAGAAGCAAGTGGATGTGTCTCGCCACATTGATGAGCTTTGATACAGCAAAACGGGCTTGTATGTGAATGACTAATATATATATATAGGGTGTCCCAAACATTGATATGATTTAAGATGTGAATGTCTGAGTAACTAGATGCTCTAGGCAAACGAAATTAATGTTTTCATGTTGGACAATAAAAGATTTATTCATCAAAATTCAAAGAGATGTAGATTTTATAACCGATTTCACAAAGCTTCACAAATGTTCAATATACGACACGCATCAAGTCGGTAGTCCAGCTCCTACTAAACACGCTGTAGCATGTCTTGCGTAACATTCCCCAGTGCCTCAGTGTGAGCAACTCAATGAGAATCTGCCGCGAAGATGAATCGAGCTTGCTAATGGTATTGACAACGTACTGACTTGACAGCTTGTGAACTTTTTCTATGTGGCTATGTGAAAGGACAGCTCTATTCCCCCTTCTCTACAATCTTAGAGAAGCTTAAGCTGAGAATCAGTGAGGCGTTAGAGAATGCTACACCTGATATGCTCCAACGTGTTTGACGGGTGTTGACTACAGGTCTGTTCTTATGGACAGCCACCTAGTCGGCTGTTGATTTTCATGTGATGGCATGAGATAGAACAACTTTTCCCACAGGCTCATACTAAATATCTTTTGGGATTGAGTCCACATTACCTTTTCAAAGAGCCCTTTTCAACTTTAAATGTTTATCTCTTTCGACTTCAAAACGATTGCAACTACTAAAACCAAACTTTCTCCAACCAGCCTCATTCACTGTCACTTTTTTCTAGTTTTGAGACTAATTTCAAAAGTTTTCAAGTTGTCTTGAATCATATCTTTGTTTTGTGTCTGGGTGCGCTTACCAAACATGAGGTCTCCTTAAAACAAATGCTCAGACAATCTCCCATTTCCCCAAGACATCGTGACCAGCACGGCTGATTGCAAATAAGCAGTTCCCCCTATGCTGGCTTTTTGGACATATATATTGTTTGATTATAAAACAGAATATCTACTTAAATACGAGTATCGATCAAAAATAATGTTCAAACAAATAATTTCAAATTGTCAGTTGTTTATAACCAATTTCGTTAATCTTCGTTAATTTCCGTAACATGTTTACATTTGTTGACATTACGATACATTTCAGAGCACTATGGTTTTTTAAGTGGAGATTTATTGATATTATTATTATTAATATTACTTGATTCTTGTATGATATATTAAGTGCCCATAATGATATTTTTGTCACTACACGTGTTTCGAATCTAAAGTTGACTCTCTGCAGATGAATAAATTTGTGACTTCACATATAGAGATCCGTTTGTTTTTCTTATGGCCAAGTTATTGCGCATAAATAGATAATTCAAGTGTTGAGCAAGTCAGAAAGTTCATATGCGTGCGTGCGTGCGTGCGTGCGTGCGTGCGTGCGTGCGTGCGTTTTTTTTTTGTTTTTTTGTTTTTTTTTTACACTCGCACATTCTCTCCCGTCACCTTCGTTGGCTATAAAAAATTATTTCGCTGATATGCGAAATTTGATTTCGTCTTTATACTTCAAAATTGTTCTCATCGATTTTGATTCAATTCTACTCTACGAATCATATATATATATATATATATATATATATAAAGTTAAGTTGAGATCATATTGCAGTTAAAAGCATTTTCAAATTTAGTACATTACTTACCCTTGAATTGATTTGTAGCATCCTTAGTGGATTTCTCTTTTTTATATAGGCATATTTAGGCTCGTTATGGTCGCCTCTCCATGGTGTAATGGTTAACAATCTTGTTTCGCTAGAACCTGTTACAACTGAGTA
Source organism: Ascarosepion bandense (assembly GCA_037127315.1). Taxonomy (NCBI): domain Eukaryota; kingdom Metazoa; phylum Mollusca; class Cephalopoda; order Sepiida; family Sepiidae; genus Ascarosepion; species Ascarosepion bandense. The sequence goes on along the minus strand of JBBBDQ010002124.1, from coordinate 198,261 downwards.
GTGAGTTCGAGCCTCACTAATTACACTATACTTTTGGCATCGTGCCACATCTAAGTAGCGTTTAGAAAATCGGCACCTTTAGGTTGGGCTTCATATTTCTAAGAATAAAATAAGCTGACCTTTTCATAAGTAATTTCCGTAATCAATGTGTGCATACAGAATACTTCATTTATGTCTATTAATTATTTTATTTTTGGTAAATTTTTCCAATTCGATTGTCTGTTCAGCAGTTATTATGAACGGGCCAATTAATTTTCTTCCAATACAATGTTAAACATTAGCTAATAACTATATAATATAAGAAACTAATTTTGCGTAAGATGTTTCAGTGCCTTTTCTTTTTTTATGGTATGTTATGGAAATGATTTAAACCTTTTTATATCATAGATTAGTTCTTTCTTAGCAGCTGTCTAATTTGTGACGACGCATTCTTGAGTTTAGACTTTGTTGGTATTCGCATGATGAAGAACGCATTTCAAGAGCTAAGCAGCGTGTTGCAAGACAGGAAAATTTCGTTGGAAACAAAGAAAATGGTACTGAACTGTTATGTGATATATGTACTCCTATATGACCGCGAATGCTGGACAATCTCCTCAAGGAGGAAGGAGAGACACGAAGCAACAGAAATTTGTATCTACAGAAGGATGCTGAGAATACCATGGACCGAATATGTGAGCAACGACGAGGTTTTGGAGAAGATGCGAACGAAAAGAAAACTGATACCTAACATCAGGAAGAGACAACTGAATTTTCTGGGACACTTAATGAGTCCATGGTCACCTCTGTCCTGAAGGGACACGGCACATAAAAGAAGAATCTTAATAGAAACAAATTATGTTCAGCATATTGCATTGATAAACAGTTTTATAAGACTAAATATTCTATTAGTTTTCTTATTTGTGTCCAGAAAATGTTCTTTGAATATCTTGGAGAAATGTTCTTTGGCATATGTCTAACCCTTATTTGGTACTGTATTAAAGAAACATTTGATAGTATATATCCTGTCCTACCTTGATACTCTCTTTGAGAAACCATGTATCGTGTCTAGCTTTGGTAGTGTCCGCTAACTAGCATAGGGCAATGGACGATGGTCCTGGGTACGACGGTAAACTGCATCCGGCAGTAAGGCCTCTGATTTGGAGGTTGTGAGGAGCATGGAACCACCTCTTAATTGCTGTTGTTCCCAGGTCCACCCTGACTCGGAGTGGTAGCACCTGTTAGAGTCCCAGCTATGGGAAAAAAGTTAACCCCCAAACTGGGATCAAAACACTATGAAAGTATAAAAACAGACTTTTATAGAAATATATACGTGAAAATAGACTTTACAGAAAAATATACATTTTTGAAGGAAAAAAAAATATTACCAGCACTACATATCTTCAGTGTTCTGAAATACACAAAAATGAAAAAAAATTTCAGCAAAATCTGATTAAATCAACCTTCTCACTATAACTGAATATTTTTTAAAAATACCCTGAATCCCTACCTTTTTGGCATTAAATAACCCACAGAGGTTGATATGCCATTACACAAAACTCAAACTCAAACTCAAAAACAATGGACAATCACGGAGAAAAGTCTGCATTTTTTTTTTTACATTCTTAAATTCTGTAAAGACCTTGACTTAATAATTGCAATTCATGATTGTGTCTATATTCAGTCAAAATTTACCCAAACATGTCTGCACTGTGTGGTTGATTTTTTAAGTATGCAAATCGTTCTCTTTATTTGTACGTTTGTGTGTCCTTGTGTATTTTGAAGCAGAGATGGGCGTTTCTGTGTTTTTCAGATTATGTGTGAGGTCGATTTCACGTTAAAAAAAGAAAATGATCTTTTAAAAGAATGCTCAATGTCCAATGTAAAGAAAATAAATAACTGACATTGATTCGCGTACGTAAGCATACAAAGTCATAACAAATTTATGAATGAGGATTCTGGTTTCTTTTTATGGTGGAAGAAACTTTATTTCCTGGAGTTTGTTAGAGAAAGTACCCTTGCGAAATATTATTCTATTTCAGAGATATATCAGTGAATATGCAAGCCCAAATTCGAATGTAGATTCATATGACCTTTGGGTCATAATTCACCTAACAAAACTCTGCTGAAGGCAAAGTAAGAGGCTCTTTGAAATGACAAATCAATAAAAACTGAGACTTTGTGGCGAGGAGAATAATGAACAATGCAGTGTTATTTTACATATTTATTGTCAGAGCATTTATTTGCGCAGATCACCTTTTTCTGAATTTGATTACTATTTATGGTAATACAAAGGGAAAAGACGTGTCGCCGCAGCGGCGTGGTACCAACTTCCGTTCTGGGTTCACTGCCTCTAAATAGCGTGTGAAAATCCAAGTTCCGATAACTGCTTGGTTTATTCTGTTTTTTTACTTTTTAATCTCTTTAATGTTATATCTTTATTATTATCATTAGTTGTAATGTTAACAATTTGCTATGTGAAAATGAAGAATACCGCCAGAGATCCGTGTATGAATTTACATGCATTTGTGTGCATGTGAAAGAGTTGCTTTATTTGTTTTCTATGGTTTATCGATACTTCATGGGTTATTTCAAACCAAAACACATTTTGGACTGTGAGAATAATTCTTATTTTTTCTTTCTTTTTATTTATTTATTTATTTATTTATTTATTTATTTATTGTGAGTGTTTAAATTAAGCACCACAAAACGATTTGATGAAGAAAGCTTTCTCTAATGATAATAGATTCAAGCGTTCGACAAGCTACCGGATATGTGGCAACAAATCACTGTAAATAATGGTGAATATATAATTAAAAAATGTAATTATGCTTTATTTTCTGATGAGTAAAATTGATAAACAACAATGGAAATTATTTATGGCTCAAACATAATGTATCTAAACTTATTTATAAATGGAACTTTGTGTGTGTGTGTGTGTGTGTGTGTGTGTGTGTGTGTCCGTTACCTATAGACTCCGAAACGGCTGAACCGATTTTCTTGAAAATTTACACAGTTGTACTATAAGCGTCTGCGAGTGTTCTTAGCTAGGTTTTGTGTCGAGGTACCCCAGATAAATATCAAAAATCGATAATCGAATAAATCGGGTTATAGAACGAGTGGTCCGATTTTATCAAATTTGATACACTCATAGACAAAGACATAAGAAACGATATTCAGAAGTTTCAAGGTTGAAGTTGTTACAATAGTGCAGAAAATTTGATATCGATACCAGGAAATCAAAATTTAACTTACATCCATTCATTTTTCTTTCAGTCTACTATTGTTTTTTAGTCTTTCGTTCAACGTCCAATGAGTCTAACCTCCAGGACCATGGATTAGTTTTAAAGCTTTCGTTACACCCGAGCAACGCTGGGCTATACTGCTAGTGTATCAATATATTTGTCTGTATTTCTGATGTGAGGTATTGTACCTGACCGCATAAGGAGGGAAAAGGAAAATCACCGTCCTCTGTGGGATGAAGTCGAAATGAACACCAAAATGAAACACGAAAGCTTAAAGAATCATCGCATATACTGGGCCAGAAAAATCTCTTAAGCCGACCAAGCATAGAAATCAATATACTACGGGAACCAGTATACGGAGTACTTAAGAAAACCAATTATTCTTCTTCTAAGTGCCCTGTCCTTTCAGGAGGTAGGCGATCATGGCTTTCCACGTCTCCCTTTCCCTGGTGGCTCTTACACTCCTTCTCCTGTTACACCATGCAACCCTCGTTCCATCATCCACCTGATTAGGTCCTTCAAATATGTTATCCGCTGCTTTCCCTTGTCTCTTTTCCCTTCATCTGAATATTGTCGATAAATCCAAAACCGTACAATGGAAGAGGAGACAGATGTAACATGCTTTTTAGAAAATGTGTCATCTTAGTCCATATAAATAATCCTAATCTACTTTTAAAAAATCGATTTAATGACCTCATGGTGCCATAGAAAAAAATACTAACTTAAATTCTTAGACCCAGATTGATTTTGATTCCGCTATACGTTTCTCGCTTTCTTGCTCACTCCCTTACTTACTTACTTACTTTCTTTCTTTCTTTCTTTCTTTCTTTCTTCCTTCCTATTTTTCCTTTTTCTTTCTTTCTTTCTTTCTTTCTTTCTTTCTTTCTTTCTTTCTTTTCCCCGAAAATACTACTATTATTGATTATGAATTACGCACCTTTGAATTCATCTACCTACATTTTAATATTTTTAATTTTAAAATATTAATTTTATAATTTTACTTTTAAAATTTTATTTTTTTATCTGTATATAGTCTTTCTCTATTTGACTTTTACTCTTTTTAAAAAAAAAAGCAGTAACTTAGCTTTATAAGATTTAACTTTCATGAACATCGAGTGACCTTAAATTCAAATCTATTAAACGGTCAGTTTGTAATATACGATGATGATTGCATAATGCATGGGACTCCGAATCGTGCCATCAACATAGGATAATATGTATATTCACTAATATATATAGTACTTAGGGACGGACTGAGCCATCGGTCAATCGGACCATGCCCGAGGGTCCGGCACTGCAACGGGGCTCGCCTGGCTGCCAATAAAATTATCAAGGATGTCCTTGCTATACGCTCTAATACATGCAGTTTGACTCGGGTCACTCAGCTGCACATTATAGTGTGAGCGTGCGTCTCATACATGGCCGTAGCTGACTCCTTTTGATTTCGCCGTACCCCCTTGCCTGGTCGAAGGGAAGGCGCAATAAATCATTTAACCTTCCAAGAATATGATTATAAACCGGCGCCTAAGTAGTCTGTAGTACCGGTCAAATCTCTGGCGAACAATCTGAAGAGGGTCATTCAGTCCTCCTGCTCCCATCACCGTCACTCCCAAAAGCCACTAAAATCTTCATATGATTGTTAGAATTTGCAAAGAAAGGAGACCTTTAACCTAACTCCTGTCTGTTGCCAAGCATTTTAGTAAGTTAAAATACTGACTATATTGACTATTTTGTTTACATCTATACTTATGCTAATTTGATAAAAATATTGAGGATTTATAGTAAATTTTAATTCGCATTATGGAATTTCTTAAATCAAAGTTTTTAAAATTTCAAGAAAGCGCTTTAATGCGAATTCAAGCAGAATATTTTTTATTTTTTTTAGATTCAATATTGTTTTCAAATTGACGAAGGACTTTACAGTCAATTTATACCTGTTCCAGATATGTACGGATCTTACCACATTCTTCTAAAACCATTGATATAATTTCAGTTGTTTGGATTTTTTTTTTTATATCTGCAATGTGCAGTCTCTCTGATGTTCTCTAGACATTTTTACATATTTAATCAAAACCTTTAGGTATGGGCACTGTGTTTTGGAAGGCTGTTTTTTCTAAACGTTTAAAAAAAATTAAAGTGAAAATTATTACTTCTTAACCCATGCACTTTTAATAAAAGAGAATAAACTTAAAAATAAATAAATAAATAAATAAATAAATAGAGCTTTGATTTTTTTTATAATTACTCGAAATTATAAATTAAAAATGTAAATTTACGAAAAACTCAATTATCGAATTTAGCCGATGTTCTTTTAATAATTTGTGACAAGAAAGCAAGTAAATTCAATTTTTTAAAAATCAATCCAAAGGCGCTAAAATGCCATCATTTCGTCAGTTAATAATTAATGAACAAAAATGTAACAATAAAAAAATTACCTTTGTATGTTATTAATTTGTAAAAATTCCAAATATATTTGAGATGTGTTTAACTAACTTACAACAATTTCACAATGAAGCGTTCCAAAAAATCTATTTCCCTCTCATTATTCAAATGATCCGTGCTCCTGGGTACAGATGTGAACGAGTGCCGTGAAATCTATGCATAATTTCCATCGGAATAAAAGAATAATCCGCAAAAGTTCATAGTTTCTGGAAGCGGATGACACTGATGACGTCACCACCTTAATAAATCCGGGCAACTTTCTATATGCCCGGTGATTTTTAGCATCAGCAACGGCCCTGGTCTCATATATGTACATTATATGTTACTGCTTCTATAGGCTTATATACATGGATTAATAATAGTGTAGTATATAATATATACATGGATTAGTAATAATAGTAATATGGATTAATGTATGTATATTAAATAAATATTATTCTTTTTATTTTTACCAGGTATCTAAACCCTATTTAATGGTGTCTGACAACAAACATAAAAGTGGTGCTCAAAAGAGACAAGAGAAAACAGAAACAATATCCAAGATAAGGAAGGCAACACATAAAATTGATACATTTTTTGCTAAGAAAGCTATATCCTATGATCAAGTAAAAATGCAGCTGACTTTGGCTTACAAGACAAAGTATCCACAGCCGCAGAAGCACCTTCTGAATCTGAAATTACTCCTCATTCTGCTGAACCCCTTCATCTCCCCCAGCCAGATAAAACCGAATTCGATGGGCCGCCAATTAAGGTTTCAATGGCCTGATTCCATGACAACTAGTACACCTGCAAAAAGAGCATATTTTCTTAAACCAGATGCCAGTCATAATGCTTCTATTTCCCAGGAGATGTTCTGGGAATTTCATCCAAACCAACCTGTAACTAACATACCATTCAATAGTGCTGTTGTATATGACCGACAAGGCATTCAGTGCATGAACACTAACAGAAAGTGGGTGACATACAATGAAGAAAACAAAACTTTTCATTGCTCATTTTTTCTGATGTATGCTCCCGAGAAAAGTCGAAACATGCAGATGATCCGAGGCTGTTCTGACTGGAGACACATCACAACAAGACTGTTTGAACATGAAAAGAGCCACTGTCATAAGCATTCCACTGATGCATATTTTCTAAATGCTTGTGAAAGATCCATCAAGTACAGTTTCTTAAAGGAACAACTCTCCTTAAGAACTCAACAATTGCTTCAGCATCACTCTGTTTTAAAGTGTGTAATTGATGTAATATTTTACATTGATTTTCAAGTCTTGTCTTACTGCAGCAAACATAGAGAAGCTTTTGCAACTGTATTTGATGAAAGTAATCATGACAATCGTGGGAATTTTTTAGAGGCTATAAAGATTCTTACAGAATACAATCCACACCTGCAGGAACATTTGCAGAAGGTCATTTTTCTGGGCAAAGAAAAAGAGCCATCTAAGAAAGGGCGTGGCGAATTTGTGACTTTTAAGCAAAACAACTGTGAATAAGATAATAAATTTGATTTCAGACATGGTCAAAAACGAAATTGTGAAAAAGGTAAAAAATGCAAGCATGTTTTCAGTACAAATTGACTCTACCCAAGATATATCTGCCCACGATCAGTGTGCCATTGTCCTTAGATATGTTGTTAGGGACAGAGTTAAGGAAAGACTAGTTCGCCTGGTAAATTTGGATAATTTAAGTGGGAAATGCTTGCACACCCTGCTACGAAATTCACTTACAGAGATAGGCCTGACAATGGAGATTCGTTATGAGCTAATATGAGCGGTGTTTACTCTGGTCTTCAGGCACTTATGAAAGCAGCTCGCCCAAGTTACATTCATACTTGGTGCTATGCATATGTTCTGAATCGGGTGATCAGTGATGCAAGCAGTGTATGTGTTGCAACAGTTAGTCTTTTTTGGTCTGCTTACTGAACTATCTACATTTTTCAATGATTCCTACAAAAGGATTTTCTGGGAAGAGCATATGCAGACAAAACCAGGAAATAAGAAGCGCCTTAGACTAGAACGCATTGGTTAAACTAGATGGTCAACTAGAGGTAGAACACTTCGAACATTTTTGGCAGCTACACAGATCAGTCATCAGAATTCTATTCAAACCTTCTGATCATCCTTCAGCAAGTAAGTGAAGCAACTGATTTCAAAGGATCAGTTTGTTATTAAACACAGAAATTGAGTGCAAACTTGCGCAAATTTGAAACTATCTTAATCGCATTTACATTCATCCGAATTTTTTATATTACAACACCAGTATCATATTATCTGCAGACATCGAGCCTGGATATCATGCAAGCTTGGCGCATGATTAACAAAGCCACTGAAAAGAGAGATTTTAGTAGAATTTTTAAAACAGCGTCTAATCTTGTTCAAGCAAATTGTAAATTAGAAGTGAACATTTCTGTCCCTAAGAGCTTCTCAGTTTCAACCATCAGATCTAGTCGCTCAGCACCAGAAGGTATCACAGACGAGAAGAGAAATTTCAGGTTTTATACCATAATGCAGTAACCGATGCTGTGCTCTCCACCATGCGAGCTAGATTCTAGTCTCATGAAAAATTCTATAAGCAGATTTCCTGCTTTGACCCAAACAGGTTTTCTGGAATCGTGGCATCTCCACAAAACGTGGAGCTAAGTTTGATTGCTAATACAGTATCAGAAATTGACAGAGTGGCACTACAGGATGAACTGATTTCATTTGCATCGAGCTACAAAGACCTGAAGGAGGGACCGCTAAAGAATATGAATGACAATGAAAATGGTTCAGACAGCTTGGAGTCAGAGGGGAAGTATACAGATGTCGCTGATCATCTGCCAAGACACCATGTACGAGTTGTTTGTCATGTGCTTTCAAGTTGTTATCAGAGTAAAGGCTGTGTGCAGCTGCATATAAAAAATTATATGCAGCATATAAATTCATTGTAACATTAAGCGTCACAAAGTTCACAAGGGAAAGATGTTTTTCTAAACTAAGACTGTTGAAAACAAGGCTGAGGTCTTCACTCACCCAGAATAACTTGGAGTCACTTATGCTAATTGCTATTGAAAAAGACATTGCATTGAAAATCAAATCAAACAAAGACAAAATTATTGATAAAATTGCAGAATTCTCTGCTGAAATGACATACCATGTTGTTACTGTAATCTGTAAACGTTAATATTAGAAACATTTGGCTCAGATTTTTTCTAAGCATAGTGCATCAAATATTAGAGTGAGTTAAAATATAAAAAAATATTTTTAAAAGTGTATGTTAACTCATTTCAATATCTGTTTCTAATATCTATTATGATGAATTTTATAATCTAGTACATTGTTCACATAGTAATTTGTAGTAATTAAATGGAAATTTTTTTGACATATCATTACGCTTTGTTGTTACTATCAGCATATGTCCATGAACATCTTCATGACATTGAAATTTTAAAATCTTTTTATGCATATAGACACATATATATGTTAAACTAAAGCCCTTACTTAGTTATGCCAATATGCACAGTGTACCTGCTGCATGTGGCATATAACTGTAAAGAGCGGTGGAGGGAGAAGAGGACCTGTGGTGATACCGATTAAAAGCGATGAACCGGATGTTTGCGCTTTCACGACCAACAAGCAAATGACCAAAAGTCGTCGCTGCGCCGCCGGCTCCGCGCAGATGTTCCGGTTGAAAATTAAAAATTAATTAAATATTAACTTTCCAGTTCGCGAGCCTACGCGAATTTTATTTATTAGCCAATGGGAAGCCCAGAACCAAATACAAGTGTGAAATCCCAAATGAGCTGCTGTGATCCAAAAAGAAGATATAAAAAGCGGATACATAAAGCTTCGACAGGCATACCGACTCCAGGAGAAGAGAGTAATTAGTATCTCCCTTGACCTAAGTCAAGCGGCTTACTACGCTTGCCTCCCTTGCCTCTTTCCTTCTTCCCTGTCTCAAAAACTACTTACCGACCTAAGGAGCGAATACATCAAAGACATTCCTTACTTACACGCTCCCAAATTCCTAAACATTAATTCTCTTTCAGCATTTTATTGCCATGAACATTTTAACCTCCGTTGAACCTATACTACATATATTACTTCAATTGTAAAAACATTAATTGGTATGTGTTATATGTAAAATGTTATCTTTCAATTCAATTTGCTTTTCTTGGTTTATAACCTTTCTTTATGACTTATAGTGGGCTATCTACAACAAGGCCAAATTCCGTTAACCTGCAACAGTATACAACTACCCTTCACTAGAACTGACTCTCCTCTAACAGAAAAAGAATAGATAAGCAACCCACTATAGGCCCATTGTATTTTCTACCCTAGAGCCTATAACATTATCAGTCCAACCTTGAGAAATATGTATATTTAGAAAGTTGCTGATGATACACGAATTTTTTTTTAGAAAGTTGCTGATGATGCGCGAAATTTCTTTTAGAAATTTCTCGTAGAAATGGCCATACAACTGATTTGAACATCGAAATATATTTTATTTTATTTTATATATATGTATATATATTCTTCATTTATAAACGACTTACTCGTTTAAAAATGAAGAATATTCAAAAGTTCTACAATATAACTGTATTGACCATTTTCTAATACAGCAGTATACTTGTTTAATTTTATTATGACTAAAAACTAAAAAATTAAACAATATATATATATATATATATATATATATATAAACAGAAATAGGGGTAGTTTGAACGAGAGAAATTGGCATAGAAGAAAACAGTGCGAGAAGCGCTGAATGTTTTGTTAAAGTGTAGATTTATTGTTATCATTATTAATAATATTACTTGCTTTTGTATAATATATTAAGTTTTCATAATGTTATTTGTATTGCTACACGTGTTTCGAGTCCAACGTTCAGGCGAATAAACATGTGAAGTTACATATCGAGATACGTTTGTCTTTCTGAGGTCGGAAAATATCGTGTATATATAGATAAGTGGTCAGAAAGTTTATATACGTGCGTGTTTGTTTGTTGGTTTTTTAACACTCGCTCGTTAAATCTCTTCCGTTTTGCAAATCATTCACCTTACGTTGCCCAGAAAATTTTTTTACACTGACTTGGGAAATTTGATTTCGTTTTTATACTTTAAACTTGTTTTCAGCGATTTTGATTCAATTCTACGAGTCATTTAGTTCTTTTTTATTGTTTTTACAATACTACTTTTTGCAGTGGTTCGTGATTTAATGTAGACGCCCATTTAAATATGATTATGTCAACGTCCTGAATCAGAGTTCATGCTTCAGCATGGCAAAGAAAGTTAATTAAGCAGTGGCGAACGAGAATTTAGAGAGTTGGGTGAAATAGGGAGAACTTCATAGATAAACATTCAGAGAACAATCTACTTTAGTTATTAAAATGAAGGGATCGAGTCAAAATTCTAACGTACAACAACCGAAACGTCATGAATTTGACAATAAAGATGTGGACAACAGTTCTAACAATGTAAATAATGTAAATACTATATCTTAGAAATACTAACAAATTGTAGCCTTAGGGAGATGGTTAATGTTTCTTTGATTCGGCCTTCTGTCATTCATAACCGACCGAACTCCTTACAGCTTACAAATTTCATCTAGAATTATCATCAGAATTATCAGAAGGTTTTCATCATCAGAAGGTTGGCTGCAGGTTAGAATGTGTGAATTAGTGTAGAAGAGTGGAATAATGTAAGAATAAAATATACATATTTCATTTTAAAATAGAAATTTATGAAAAGGAAAGAATAACAAGAATTCGTAGAAATTAATGTTCAATGAGAAAGTTGAAGGTATCAAGCGTTCGTAGATATGTTCTTGTGGCAGTAGTTTATTGAAAGAGTATATGGGTACGTACGTATGTATGTGTTTGTTTGGTAGGAATGTCTTTGGATGGAGAAAAAGTAAAAGGAATCAGCACACGAGAAAGAAGGAGAAGGAGGACAATGTGCAAAGAGACCTATGTCCGGGTCACTGTTGAAGTTTCTCCCGTTACATTTTAGTAGTTTTGTCTCGTTGCTCCCATCTGACTCTGGCCGACTGGCGCTGATCAGAGCCTTTTATTGTAATTTAAATTTTCGTACTGGATCGCTAAATCATCTGGAGCTTTCAATTTGCTCCCATTGGTCAGAAAATCAGTTTAGCACCTACTTGCGAAATCCGGTTTCGACTTTTTCTTTAAGCACATGGTCAATCATTTTTCTATTTGGGAAAAACCAGGATTTCAACCGTCATTGTGAATTTTTGAAAAAGTAAAGAAGAAAGGTTAATTTTATTTCTTAACTTCCTATCCACTACAAAATAATGAAGAAGGTTATTTTAAGTATCTTTGAAATGCGGCAGTGTCGTTTGTGCCAGTTACGTGAAGTTAAGTAGTTGAAACGTACGTGAATCTAAGTAGTTGAAAAGTAACTGGGTTAAAATAGTTGAAAAGTACGTAAATTAAAATAGTTGCTAAGTACGTGAATTTAAGTAGTTAAAATGTACGTAAATTTAAATAGTTGAAAAGTACGTGAATTTAAATAGTTGAAAAGTACGTGGTTTTAAGTAGTTAAAAAGTATGTAAATTTAAATAGTTGAAAAGTACGTGAATTTAAGTGGTTGAAAAGTACGTGAATTTAAGTAGTTAAAAAGTACGTAAATTTAAATAGTTGAAAAGTACGTGGGTTTAAGTTGTTGAAAAGTACGTGGTTTTAAGTAGTTAAAAAGTATGTAAATTTAAATAGTTGAAAAGTACGTGAATTTAAGTAGTTGAAAAGTACGTGGTTTTAAGTAGTTAAAAAGTATGTAAATTTAAATAGTTGAAAAGTACGTGAATTTAAGTGGTTGAAAAGTACGTGAATTTAAGTAGTTAAAAAGTACGTAAATTTAAATAGTTGAATAGTACGTGAATTTAAGTAGTTGAAAAGTACGTAAATTTAAGTACTTAAAAAGTACGTAAATTTAAATAGTTGAAAAGTACGTGGGTTAAATGGTTGAAAAGTACGTAAATTTAAGTCGTTAAAAAGTACGTAAATTTAAATAGTTGAAAAGTACGTGAATTTAAGTAGTTGAAAAGTACGTGAATTTAAGTAGTTAAAAAGTACGTAAATTTAAGTAGTTGAAAAGTACGTGGGTTTTAAGTAGTCGAAAAACTTCTGATCTGTTCACGCAATACTATCTCTTCGTTTTACAATGAAAAGTCAGAATAGAAAGAAAATTCCATTGATCCTAAATTCAGTGAGCGGAAATCTCTTGTTGTATTGGAAAAGGTCAGTCTGTGAAGTAGCAGATAGAAAGACAATAGTAGGTTCAATAACAATTATTTTACACGTCTGAACGCACGACACGTCGTACATGGAAGTAGTTGGGCTACAGCAACTAAAGACCACACCGGCTGTCACTTCTCTCAGATAAGAACAAAAAACTGAGACTAGTGTTCGCTAAAGATAACAAAAACAGAGAAAAAGATTGGAAAAAAATGTTACGTTGTCTGATGAGTTTCAATTTCTACTATGCCATTCGTGTGCTGAGGAAAGAGTTTCGCCTTAAATGAAGGTATTGATCCAGCTTGCTTTATATCAGTGGATGCGCATGTGGTGCACTGGATATCGGCTCGGAACAAGAAATCGAAAATCCGAGTTCAAATTCCAGTTGAATTTGTTGCATTCACTTACGCGCAAATACCATCGGAAAAGGCTTGAATCCGCCTCTTCCTTCCAGCTATTGATTAAATAACAGGGCAGATAGGATTCTATTGGTTTGAATGACAACCAGTCTACCTCGGAAAGTAATTTAGACCTACTGTGGGAATATATTCTGTACAGTCAATCATGTCTCTTTCGAAACATGATCGTTTAAGCGTGTATCACGTATAGCACATGACTGTGTGGTAGTGGAGTAATTAAATTAGGAGTGTTTTATTGGCATGCACTGGGACTCTTACTACTAATACAAGATTGTTTAAAATTCACAACTTACCAAAGTATAAAGTCTCTATTTAATATTCTGGTAGGTACTTCTTCGTGTCACAAACAGAAATTATCCACAGAGTTGTTCATGGTACGTACCAATAAGTTTTCTTTGTTAAAGTGGCTCCCACAGTCATCAGATCTCGATAGAGAACCGTTGCAGTGTGCTAGAAAAAGAGATTCGAATCCTGGAAGAATTGCAGAATTCTAAATGCATGTACCAAAATTTAGAATGATTGTTTCCAAAACCTAAGCTAGGAATAATTTCGGTGTTTCTAAAGGCAAATTGGGACTCAACACGATACTAATTCTACTTTTGCATCCTGCATAGATATTATGATTGACCCTGTGTCTCAGTTTATGATTTCAGTGCACCCGGATGTCGGTGGCCACTTCCAGCATGACAACGCATTGTGTCGCAAATAGAAATACTAGCAGACAGGTTTATAAAACACAGTAATAAGTTTTCTGCATTAATGTTGCTTCCACAGTCAGCAGATCTCAGTACAATAGAAATGTTGTAGAAAAAGAAATTCGAATTCAATATATACTGTCAAGCAATCCTGGATACATACGGGATGCGATAATACGGGATGCGATAATACGGGATGCCATAATACGGGATGCCATAATAGCAGCAGAGAACCAGATCTTTTTTTTATAAGCGTTTCACCCCGAGCAAGGCATGTCACTGCCACTACTGTGCAGGGGGCTACGTAGAGTGGAGAAAGGCTGATTAAATATAGGAAATGACAAAGGGTGGGTGATAGGCGGATAAGGATACCGAGAATGAGGGTTGGGTAGATGAGAGTGTTGTGAGAATTCTTGGGAGTTATTGTGATAGGAGGTGTCTATTGACCCTACATTTAAACACCTGGAGATTGTAACTGTCGGGAAAGCAGACTTGTGGAAGGGAGTTCCACAGGCGGGAAGCGCGAGAAAAGAAGCTGTTGGAGTAGAATTTACGGTTACATCTTATCTGTTTAACTGTAAAAGGGTGGGACCTAGTTGCTAATCTAGTATCTCGTGTAAATTAGTGCTTAGGCGGCACCAGTGATCTAAGCTCATCGGAGCAGAAGCCATGAAAGTACTTGTAGAAGCGGCACAGGGAAGCCACATCACGCCGGTGAGAGAGCGGCTGCAGCCGGTCTCCCAAGTCAGTATCAACCACGTTACAGATCCTCCTTTGTATTTTGTCAAGAAGCCCAAGGAGAGCAGCAGGGGCACCCGACCAGATATGGCAGCAATATTCAATACACGGGCGGATGGTAGATTTGTATATGTGCAGAATAGATTCAGGTGGGAAAGAATGATTTCTTCCATTCCTCTATTCTATGAAGAATTTAGGCTGTTTTAAACGTAAAGGGAATTCAATCCAATTCTCTATTAAAACGGTAAATTTATATAGTAAATAAATGTTGTTCTTATTGCTTTTATTCGGCCTTAGGGGTTAATAATAATATATGATAAATATTATTTCATCAGTGACTTCACCCAAAGAATTGTAAGTTCAATACCTTGCTACGGCAGTGATGATCAAGTAACATAGAGAGCAGAGTTAAAGAGAGGTAACTAAGACATCTGGAAGTATTATTGCTTATGGAAAGAGAACAATATACCCAATGATCGAAATAAAGGGTTCAGTTTCAAATTCCAAGCACCTGAAGAAGGCCATAGCTTACGACAGCCGAAATGTTGTGAATATGGCAATAAAGATCAGGAGAAAAGTTCGAACAATGTAAATAATGTAAATATTATTTTTATTATTATTATGACTACTATTATTATTATTATTAGTAGTAGTAGTAGTAGTAGTAGTATTACAGTTTTTTATCTCACGAAATTCTTTCATCAGCTCATTAGTCATATATATATATATTTCGCGCATGTATTAAAAAATATCCTTTATTTTCATACACTTGACACACGTATTATTGCGTCCACATACATGTAAACAGACAAGCATTTCTATACATATACATTCAAAAATACATACATATACAAAACTTTTCCATATATATATATATACAAATAATCATCTATTTCTTTAATACAAGTGACGCATATCTGATCAATAAGAATCAACCTCAAACAATATTCAAGTATACTGTCTCTTTGTAAAAAAATTACATTTTTAACTCGATTTTCAAATAATTCTTTTAATCTTACCTCGATATCTGAAGAAGCTTCAATAAAAGTGAAACATGTTTGATTGAGACACTACTCCTATCTTCTTCTTTATTTATTCTACTGTAGATAGATAGATAGATAGATAGATAGATAGATAGATAGATAGATAGATAGATATTACAAAGGCTTTGATAGATAGATAGATAGATAGATAGATAGATAGATAGATAGATAGATAGATAGATATTACAAAGGCTTTGATAGATAGATAGATAGATAGATAGATAGATAGATAGATATTACAAAGGCTTTGATAGATAGATAGATAGATAGATAGATAGATAGATAGATAGATAGATAGATATTACAAAGGCTTTGATAGATAGATAGATAGATAGATAGATAGATAGATAGATAGATATTAGAGGCGAGATTTAGATAGATAGATAGATAGATAGATAGATAGATAGATAGATAGATAGATAGATAGGGAGAGAGAGAGAGAGTATTTAATGTTTAGCGCCGAAGTTGTTTTTTTTGCAGTGGTTTTACTGATAAAATGCGTTTTGGCAGGTAGATTTCTATGTAAAGTGCTCGACATCAGGTTGGAGATAGAGCATTGGTAAGTACAAAGCGTTTATCTCTTTAATTTAGCAGATTCATCCCGACTTCGAAGTTTCGTAAGGGCATCGTTATAATGTTCTCCCTTGTAAATAGCCCTGGCGAGTGAGAATATCATAACATTATCAACACGAAACTTCGAAGTCGGAAGGAATCTGCTCAGTTAAAGAAACAAACTTTTCTGTTATATATATATATATATATATATGTGTGTGTGTGTGTGTGTGTGTGTGTGTGTGTGTGTGTGTGTGTGTTTATATTTCTCATTTCTTTGGTGGTTCACAGCTAAATCTGTCGACTGTGTTTCAAACAAATAGAAACTATTATAAAATTCTCATTTCATCTCATTTTCGACAAATAATTTGAAAAGTGTCTTTAACTAAATAACAATTACATTTAGGTCGGAATATTTTTTTTAATATTCAATCCCACGGAACAATTGTCTAGTGAATTATTTCGCTGGTCCGTGAATTCAACACCGTAGTATTCGCGAGAAATAGTTGTAAAGGTTCAGTGAAAATAGGGTGATATATATATATATATATATATATATATATATATATATATATATAATTTTCTTTACGATACGTCAGATTAAATAAATTGCAAACATTGCGTTTGCTTATTTTCAATAAAACCCCTTCATACTCACGGATAATCTTTCGCGTATTATAACTGAAAGATGTAAGATATGAGCAGTAACTTTGAAAGATGATTTTATTATTCATTTGTCGAAGTTTCCAAGTACTTTCAATCTCCTTTCTGATATTACAACATAAAAAAAAATCTATTTTGGATAATATTCATGTTCTAATGAACGCTAAGCAATTTGTCAACCGTTATATTTGAAACAAGAAAATTTACAGTAATTTTTAGTAACACAGTTTTTCGGTTATTTTTTTGTTATCACAACTCACACACCTGAACTGGATATCGGAAGGAGATTAAAAGTACTTTGGAAGATCGAGAAATGAATAATAAAATTATCTGTCAAAGTTACAGCACTTTTCTCACATCTGTCAATTATAATACGCGAAAGATTATCCGTGAGTATGAACAGATTTTATTAAAAATAAGCCGCCGCAATGTTTGCAATTTATTTAATCTGACATATATATATATATATATATATATATATATATAACGAACCAGCGGATCGAGAACTATCTATCCATTTCCGTATATTAAAACCAATGTTTAGATATAAATTCCTTGAAACTTTCCGGAATTCCATTTTTTTTAGACTAAATTGCCTGAAAGTTAGCTCAAGAAAGCCGAAGATCACAACGGCCGAAAGATTAAATAAAAAGTTTAAATTTAAATTCTATGGAAGTTACCCGGTTTTAATTTTTAAATTTCAATTCCTCAAAAGTTACCTGAAAAAGACCAAAATATTGCGATAACAACTACAAACATACGGTCATTAGTCATAACGTAATTAACGATGACTTTTCATCCCAGAAATTCTGACACAAAATATTATTCAAATTATGTATCCCTTTAGAGCTACCTTGCAAGCATTATGTTATAGTTTATGGTCTTATCTCTGTCTTTTTTTTCTTCACAAAAGGCAACAGCTGGTGATTTTGTCATTTCTATGGGTTTTCGAGTTTTGTTTTTCGCTCTCATTCTGAAATAATTGGATCTACGGTATTTGTTCTATGCTATAATGATAAATTCTTTTTCTCTTTTAGGTGTATTCTGTGTAACGACTGTTCGTCTTCAATAAGTGATAAATATCTGCTTTTGAAATCATCCGTGAAGAGTTTCTTTAAAAAAAAAAAACCATTGTCTGTTCTTCTTCAAATAAAACAGTTTTAATAGTCGAAGTATACACAACATAACAAAATTAACACAGTCACAAGTTTGCACAAATAGTCTTTGTAAAGAAAATATTGTCCGGTGTCCCAACTATTTATTTTGCTCCTTGATAAAATCCAAAGAAGAATCAGCAATATTACTGGAGCTGATCTGGTGGCTCGTCTCCAGTCACTTTCCAACCGATGTAAGGTTACATTCCTGGGTCTTTTTCTACAAATACTTTCATGGTAAATGTCCGAGTGAGATCTTTGTTATAGTACCTAGACGTTTCGAATTGAAACACTGTACTAGACTGGTGTCAAGATTTCACCAATTTACAGTTAAACTGGCTATTTGTGGCCGTAAGTTTTATGTTAACAGTTTATTTTCTTGCCTTTCTTGTTTGGGGAACTCCCTTTAAAAATTTAAATGCAATGTCAATGGCTATCTCTGTTCTCTTTCCGTTCATTATTAATGTTTCTGTCTTTAATTTTTCCATTCCATGTAACTCCTTTTTGCCTTTATTGTATTACATGGGGTGATACCGACTTTTTAAAAAAAAAAGTGGGGGCAGGTGGATTCTTTTTAATGAATCCGACAGAGGTTTATTACTTCATTGTTATTTATAGTGGATAGTTGTATTTGAGAAGATGCTCCGTTTATTTAATAAACAATATATTTATTTCTTTCGGCCTACAGGATGAAATTTTGAAAAATATCACGAGACATGAGAAAAAAATATTCGATCTCCGGCAGTATACAAACCTTCATTCCTCAGCGGGAAACCTTCTTGAGGTCTAACGTTTCTCTTTTCTTCTTAATTATAGTATTTATACAGGGTATATATATATATATATATATATATATATATATATATATATATATAATAGGTCGTCCCAAAAGTTCGTAAACACTGGCGAAAAATCGAATTTTTATGCAATTTTGCGTTTATATTGTTATAGTGATCTTCATCTTTGCATTCCAGATGTCAATTGATAAAATTGAGCTGCGACTTTTGATTCGTTACTGCTGGAAGCGAAGTCTTTCAACCAGAAAAGCTGCAGAAGTGATTTGTGATGCCGAAAGTGAAGGAACAATTGTATATGCGGCGATCTCAAAGTGTTACAAGCGTTTCGATTCTGGCAACATGAGTCTTGAAGATAAGCCTCGTTCGAAACCGCCGTTAAAGTCGGATGATGGAGACTTGCAAACCGGGTTGGACATTGCACCTTCATTGAGCACTCGAGAATTGGCTGATGAGCTTGGAGTTGGCAAATCGACAACTCACCGACATTTGAAGCAACTTGATTTTGTTCACAAAAAGCCGCGCCAAGATCCACGCGAACTCACCAAAGCACAAGCCAACAGATGAGTTGAAATTTGCCGTCAATTGCTCAGCAATCCATTGGACGAGCGTTTTTGGAAGCGCATTGTGACATCCGACGAGAAATGGGTCTATCTGGTCCAGCACAATCGATGGGTTCAGAAAGGACAAGAGACACCGTCGGTTCCAAAACAAGATCGATTCGGCAAGAAAGTCATGTTGTGTGTTTGGTGGAACTTTGAAAGAATCGTGCATTTTGAGTTGGTTCCGAATGGTCGTGCCATCAGTGCCAAACATTACTATCAGCAACTTGAGCGTGTCTACGAAAAGTTGAAGCAAAAGTACCCAGCTCTGATCAACTGAAAGCGCGCTTTGATGCAGCAGAACAATGCCAAGCTACACACCGCCAGGAAGACCAAAAACAAGACTGAAGAGCTGAACGGCGTTGAGGTTCTGCCACATCCAGTCTACAGTTCTGACTGTGCTCCAACAGATTACGGCCTTTTCCGCGCAAAGCAACACTTTATGAAGGGCCGCCGATTCGACTCATTTGATGAAGCCGGCTGAATGGTACTTTGACCAGATCCGAAAGCTTGCAGATCGATGGCAGAAAGTCTTGGAAAATGACTGTGTTTATTTTGAGCAATAATTTTGTTGTTTTTGCGAGTAAAATTTCAATTTTTTGCAAGTGTTTTCTGGTAACCTTAGATTATTTGGAGAGTAAAATTTCAATTTTTTGCAAATGTTTACGAACTTTTGGGACAACCATATATATATATATATATATATATATATAGACACCCTGTATAATATATAATAAATAGTGTTATTACAATGGTTTATAAAGCATAATATCACTACGCAAAAACTTTCATGTTTGAGAACACTTTCCACTTTCTTGTAATATATATATATATATATATATATATATATATATATATATATATATATATATAACTAAATAGACTCTGTAAGTATGTAGGCCGTAAATTTATACTAAAATAAACCTTCAAAAAAACCATTAACAAACAGAACCTAATTCCGTTACAATCCGGTGCACTAAGGCGTCGGATAAATGGGGAGAAAAAAAAAGAAATCCGCGGAACAAGAACAAAACATTCAATACTCCGCAGTAAAGAAAAAAAAAACCAAACGGAACCAACCACAAGAAAAAGTGCTCGATACAAAGTACAAAAGAAAATATACAAAAGTAGAGCAAAGACACACAAAAATCTAAAGCGAGCCAAAACCTACCGCGGTTTCACACTACGGATCGTCAGGGCTATATATATATATAGTCATCCACAGACAGATCAGTTTTGCTGTATCACAGCTCATCAGTACGTTTAGACATCTGATTGCTTTTTACCCAGGATTGAAACCCGACCGAATTGGCGTCAGTCGGCGATTCTAACTCATAGCTATGGGCGCTCGCTAGAAGGAGGCAGACTTTTTAGCGTGTACATTATCATTATACATACGCCCAATAGCTGAGAGAGTTCTAATTCATTGCTGAATGAACGATGCGTAGATGCTAGAGTAGCTACTGTTTTTTCAAAGTGTCTACCATTATTCCAGAATGCTCAATCAGGGTGTGAGAGCGTATATATATATATATATATATACTTTTACAGTCTATGGCAGAAGTCAACTTGCTTTCTTATCAGATTAACTCCTTAATATTACTAAATGTTATCCAGCCTTATATTTGAATAAAGAAAGTTTATGATGAAATGTTGCAAAATGCAGTTGGATTTCAAAGGCGGTATTTAATAGAGTTTCTTTCAGATCCACCCACGCAACTTACAATCACGCGAATAATTAGAGAGAAGCTTGAAGCTGATGGAACTGAACCCGTTGTTCACGAGAATCGTCCCGGGAGACTACGAATATCAACAATCCCTGTGAAGAAATAAAGGGTAATGGAAAGTCGCACCTGAGCTCATACATACGATCTATAAAACTGCATCCTTATACATACGATAAGGATGCAGTTTTTCTCGCTAGAATATATCTTACACGTTTAAAAGTTAACCATTCATCTATGGATTGAATATTGCTGTCACATTTGGTCTAGTGTTTCTGATGAGGATTTAGAGCGTTTAGATAAAATCCAAAGAAGAATCTGCAATGCTATTGGTTTGGGCCGGGCATCTCGTCTTCAGTCACTTTCTTTAAATCTATGTGCCCTGTCCTTTCAGGACGTAGACAACCATGGCTTTCCACGTCTCCCTATCCCTGGTAGCTCTTAGCACGCCTTCTTCTGTTACACCATGCAACCCTCGTTCTACCATCCACCTGATCAGGTCTTTCAAATATGTTATCCGCTGTTTTCCCTTGTCTTTTTTCCCTCTATCTGGCCTGTTAGTATCAGGTTCTCCAAGCCTTCTTGGGTGTCCCAGGAACTTTAGCTGCCTCCTCCTGATGCTCAGTATTAATTTCATTTTTGTTGCCACCATTTTTAGAACCTCAACATTGCTCACATGTTCGATCCATGATATTCACAGCATCTTTCTGTACCACCGCTATAACATAACTTTCCTGTGACTTTTCTAAAAAATATTTTCATGATAATAGCTCTGATGAGCTTTCCTCATTTTTACCTTTGACTTTACAAATTCTATGGTACCTAGACTATACAAGAATGGGTACCATAGAGTAAACCTCATCAACAACTGCTACGTTGAAAATATTTATAAACTGTTGAACTAGCTAGATGCAACTTCAGTTCTATCGTAATAGTTTCTTTTTCATACTTCTCGTCCGTGTAACTCACTTCAGGATTCTTGCTTTTCTGACACCTATAATTTTTAAAAGTTTAAATTTAGCGCCAATCACTACTTGTTGTCTTTTGTGCCTTGTTCATTTATTCTCCTCACTATTATATTTCATTCCCAGTAGCCCTTTGCATTTCGGCGACATTATCATCTTGCCTAGGTAGTATTATGTATCTGTTATTGTTTAATTTTTTATTGTCGATAATGTTATTTTTGTTGCAGTTGTCCAACGACCGGATTAGTTTCTACTCAAACCACTCTTCTAAAGTTTTATTGACTAAAACAAAATCTATATTTTTGATGTGATTCGGTTTGTACTTTTTGATTCCCACATATGTTTAGAGAAGTTTATACTATTTTCATATTTTTCTTGCTATATAATTATTCATGTGAACAATATTTCTCCTTCCAGGTATTTGTTTTATTCTTATAAATATATATTTATATAAAAATAGCAAAAATTGAGTTCCGTCCAGAACATACTTCTTGATATTGGGAACTTTATTTACAATGACTCTTTGTCTTTTGAGAATTTAAAGAATATTATTTCTGTAAAATAAGAGTAATTACAGAAAATTGCTCTTATTTTACAGAAATAATATTCTCACGCGTGGATACAATCTTTCCTAATCTCTGGATAGGGACAGATAAGCAAACAAAACACAGTATAGCAAACAGTATAAATTTACTGACAATCTTCGTTACAATTATAAAAACAAAAAGTAAGAATTATCCAACACAGTAAAACATAGACAATTTCTCTACATACGTTGACTTTAAAAAGAATTTATTCTAATATCGTTACAACGTTTTTAAAGCTAAATATGTAGATGGATTGTTTTGTTTTCATTGCCTCGAGTATTTTAGGATAATTATTTAAATATTTTTAACTTTTATTAATTTTCCTAAACTGAATAAAATCTTACAAAATATTGTTTGTCCGTCATATTCAGCAAAACGTCCATAGATAGATCGTACATTAGGTGCTTCTGTTAATATAGGGCTTGATGCAATATAACGGAGCTATAATCTTGCTTTGCGTTGTACGTGAGACTCTTAGTCGCGCTATCTCGGTAAGGATATATATATATATATATATATGTGTGTGTGTGTGTGTGTGTGTGTGTGTGTGTGTGTGTGTGTGTGTGTGTGTGACGGAAATTAACGAAGATTAACGAAACTTGGTTATAAACAACCGACAATTTGAAATGATTTGTTTGAACATTATTTTTTATCAATACTCGTATTGAAGTAGATATTCTGTTTTTAATTAAACAGTATTATATATGTGTATCATCCGGCCTAATTGTTTACAATAATTTTTTATTACGAAAATGTGTGCCATTCGGCAGGATTCGAACCTGCGACTCCTATCCAACATAGGGGAAGCTACCATATGATCTGGCACGTCTTAGACCTCTCGACCATGAAGGACCCGAGATTTTAATCAAGCTATGTATATATTCAGCTTACGACGATTAGATTTTAATCAAGCTATGTATATATTCAGCTTACGACGAAAAAAACTTGTTTGATATCGATACCAGGAAATCAAAATTTGACTTACATCCATTCATTTTTCTTTCAGTCTACGGTTTCGCTTTAACTGGAAATAACTATTGCTTTTTAGTCTTTCTTGCCAACGTCCAAAGTGTCTGAGCTCCAGGACCATGGATTAGTTTTAATGCTTTCATTACACCTGAGCAACGCTGGGCTATACAGCTAGTATATAAATGTACTCGAGCCACAATATTAGCAACTAGGTCTCACCCTTTTACTGTGAAACCAATAAAATGTAAACGCAAAAAGAGTAAAGGAACAGAGAATAAGGAATAGTTTTTATCTAAATCTAATCTAACTCTAAACTTATTTATAAATGTAACTTTGTCTCTGTGTGTGTGCGTGTATGTGTGTGTGTATGTGTGTGTCTGTGTGTGTGTGTGTGTCTGTTGCCTATATACTCCGAAACGACTGAACCGATTTTCTTGAAAATTTACACGGTTGTACTATAAGCGTCTGCGAGTGTTCTTAGCTAGGTTTTGTGTCGAGGTACCCACAATAAATATCAAAGATCGATAATAGAAAAATCGGGTTATAGAAGGAGTGGTCTGATTTTAATCAAATTTTGATACACTCATAGATAAAGACATAAGAAACGATATTCAGAAGTTTCTTGCAATAGTGCAGAAAACTGATAATATACATATATAAAAAGCAACATGTTTGTGTGTGTGTCTGTTTATCTGCCTGTATGTCTGTAGCTTTTCAGCCCTTTTATTTTAGTTTTTGCTTCGGGTTTGGCTCTAAGTAGATATAATTGTAGTTCTTAGTCTCAGCCATGATACCATTTACTCAGAGGACTTAAATAGCCTTCAAAATTCAGTTTACGACGCAAAAAACATTTGATATCGATACCAGGAAGTCAAAATTTGACTTACATCCATTCATTTTTCTTTCAGTCTACGGTTTCGCTTTAACTGAAAACAACTATTGCTTTTTAGTCTTTCGTGCCAATGTCCAATGAGTCTGAGCTCCAGGACCATGAATTAGTTTTAAATCTTTCATTACACCCGAGTATCGCCGGGCTATACTGCTAGTATATATATATATATATATATATATATATATATATATATATATATATATATATATTCTTACACGTGTTTCTTCCTTCATTCGCATCCGTAAATCTCTAATAGCTTATAACTATGCCCCAGAAAATAGAAGACATATAAAGGCTGAAAAATCCCTGTGGCGTAAACTAACAATCACCATGCACTGTCGATTCCTATCTTCACACACACACACACACACACACACACACACACACACACACACACACACACTATCTCTCTCTTTCTCTATCTATATATATATACACATACAGTGGAACCTGCCGTATGCGACCCTTTTCGTCAGCGACAAACAGTTGTTAATAACCGTTTTTCTATGATTTCTATGGCGATTTACTAATGTTAACTGACCCTTAGTGAACGACCACCTCTAGAACGCGACCAGCGACTAACATCAACGAGTGAAAATAACTGATCAAGCGACTGCTTAAAAAAATCCATTTTGCTAACTTCTAAATTAGGAGAAACTAAATGAGTAATCTATTTTATTTTGCTTTGATCCAAGTCAGGAACACTTCTTGATTGTTTTGTTATTGTAGCGTTGTATCAAACTGTTATTTCTTGGTGAAATGTACTGCACGGTCAAACATCGGCTGCTTTGTATAACATGTATGGCATTTGACATGTTCAAGAGATTTGTCGCAGTCTCTGTATTGACTTGGATAAATTCAGGAATGGGGAAAAACACAACTATGTCCTTTTCTCAAATGTCTATCTCTTTCGTTCCTTTATTTTTTGTGTAGCTATCTACTCTTTTTCTATCTGGGTATGTCTATCTCTATCTCTATTTCTCTACCCCTATCTACGTTCGCAATCAGTTTTTTGTTTGTTTTGTTTATTTTTTCCATGTATTACCGCAGATTCTCTTTTGCTATCACTCACTTCTAAGAAAATAACTGAAATCGTATACGTCGCGAATTTTTCCAAACTACATATTTTATAAGAAATGGTTAGTACTAGTACAGGCACGAAAAAGAAAGCAATAACAGACTTTTTTTAAAGCCCACTTAATAATTTTTTTTAATAAATATTTTAGTTTCTTGTTGACCGTTGTAAATACGTTTTTTTTTTCAATTTTAAAATGAATTAAATATGCTGAATAAATTTCTTTAAAATTCTTCTTATCTTCTTAATTATTTATTATCAGATTACATGATAAAATTCTAATATGTACATTCTTGTGAGTGACGTAGATAGGTCATCACCATGAGCCTTTAGTGAACGACCACCTGCCGTATACAGTAGTTGTGGTCGCATACGACAGGTTCCACTGTGTGTGTGTATGTATATATATATATATATATATATATGAATTGTTTACTATTATGAATTTATATATATATATGAATTGTTTGAACATTATATATATATATATATATATATATATATATGAATTTGAGTGAACATTATATATATATATATATATATATATATATATATATGAATTGTTTGAACATTATTTTTTATCAATACTCGTATTTAAGTAGATATTCTGTTTTTAATTAAACAGTATTATATATTTATATCTACTGGCCTGATTATTTACGATAAATTATTATTACGAAAATGTGTGTCATTCGGCAGGATTCGAACCTGCGACCCCTATCTACATTTTCGTAATAACAAAATACCGTTGGGAAAGGTATTAATCCATCTCTGCCCTCCAGTTATGGGTTAAATAACAGGACAGATTGAGTTCTATAGCCTTGGCTGGCAACCAGTCTACCGCAGAAAGTAATGACAACCTAATGCGGGATAATTATCTGCCCGGTCAGTCATGTCTCTTTCGAGACATGATCGCCCAAGCGTGTATCACGTATGTATGGCACTTAACTGACTGACTGTATATGTGTGTGTGTGTGTGTGTGAGTGTATATGTGTGCGCGCGCACAAGTTTGTGTGTGTTTGTGTTTCATCATTCAATTAAAAATACTGATGTCTTTGTTTCTTCTTTCCTTAGAATTCAAATGTTAACCTATTTCTGATTTCTGTGTAATCAGCGTAATATTTTTTCTCACCACCTTGGAAACAAATGCCGCCGACCTTTTGTAAATTCTGCAGATTGACTGCAAATACTTGCTTTTATTCTCTTTAACAAAGCAGAAATTCACTCCAGTTATGTTAAGTTCCACATCAGAAAAGGCTTTCAACACTAATTTAATTGAACTGAATATCGATCAGGTTGATTTACGCTCGACACGCTGTTGTCTGTTCTTAAAAAGAAATAAGATCACACAAAAATTATACTTTTGAATATGATTTAACTCCGTTTGTTTCTCCACAATATCTGCCAAGAATCAGCAACTTCATGTTACTATACAAAATATATAACGAGAAATATAATTGGACAGGTTTGCCATTTTTCCGTTGAGGATTGGGATTTTATGTACGTGTAGAATTCGAACAATGGTATCCGATAGTTTTAATATAGGCTTAGTTTTACACACACACATACATACATATATGTATATATTTATGTATATATCTGTAAATCCATATTTAATATATATATATATATATATATATATATATATATATATACATACATATATAATAATAATAATAATAATAATAATAATAATAATAATAATAGCAACAACAATACCAATAGTAAGAGAACTAACTCTACCAAAACTAGTATTAATCAAACTATAATTTAAATCGTCTTGTATAACCCACCGAGAACAAACTCGGAGGGAAAAAAAGGGGAAGTAAAAAAAGAAACAAACGAAGTACATGAACAAAAAGTCAAGCCCTCGTAAGAAAGAAAAAACTAAAGACGAAAACCCTAACACTAAAGCGCTCAATACAAAAGTAGAGCAAACGAAGACAAATCTAAGCAATACTGTGCTATTGAGCGCTTTAGTGTTAGGGTTTTCGTCTTGCTTAGATTTCTGTCTACATACATATATATGTATACATATATATACATATATGTATATATATAATATAGTTTATATATATGGGAGAGGTAAGTCTTCTAATATGAGACATAGGTATCTGTCTGCTTTCCCCTTTTTACTTCCTTAAATTAAAAAATTGTTAATCCCACACCATTTTATTTTCCTGTGGATGGATGATTTTTTTTTACTTCTACCGGTATAAAATGTCTTAATACATTTGAATTTGCGTAAATAAAATTTTTGTTTCGCCGTTGCTGAAGAAGCAAGGATTTCCTCGTAGAAATGGCTATTCAACGGATTTAAATATCGAAATTTTTGTTTTATTATATATATATATACTATAGTCATCCGCAGACAGATTTGTTTCGCTGTATCACAGCTCATCAGTACGGTTAGACTCTGATTGCATTTTTTAAACCCAGGATTGAAACCCGACCGAATTGACATCAGTAGGCGATTCTACCTCTGGGCTACGAG